>JBAKBP010028006.1:0-29258 GCA_037953745.1 Lithodes maja | reverse complement strand
CATACCCCTCCAAAAGAACATTATAGTTAGCCCCCCCTACCCCTCCAAAAGAACATTATAGTTAGCCCCCCTACCCCTCCAAAAGAACATTATAGTTAGCCCCCTTACCCCTCCAAAAGAACATTATAGTTAGCCCCCCTGCCCCTCCAAAATAACATTATAGTTAGCCCCCCTACCCCTCCAAAAGAACATTATAGTTAGCCCCCCTACCCCTCCAAAAGAACATTATAGTTAGCCCCCTACCCCTCCAAAAGAACATTATAGTTAGCCCCCCTACCCCTCCAAAAGAACATTATAGTTAGCCCCCCTAACCCTCCAAAAGAACATTATAGTTAGCCCCCCTACCCCTCCAAAAGAACATTATAGTTAGCCCCCCTACCCCTCCAAAAGAACATTATAGTTAGCCCCCTACCCCTCCAAAAGAACATTATAGTTAGCCCCCCTACCCCTCCAAAAGAACATTATAGTTAGCCCCCTTACCCCTCCAAAAGAACATTATAGTTAGCCCCCTACCCCTCCAAAAGAACATTATAGTTAGCCCCCTACCCCTCCAAAATAACATTATAGTTAGCCCCCCTACCACCCTCCAAAAAGAACATTATAGTTAGCCCCCTACCCCTCCAAAAGAACATTATAGTTAGCCCCCTACCCCTCCAAAAGAACATTATAGTTAGCCCCCCTACCCCTCCAAAAAGAACATTATAGTTAGCCCCCCTACCCCTCCAAAAAGAACATTATAGTTAGCCCCCCTACCCCTCCAAAAAGAACATTATAGTTAGCCCCCCTACCCCTCCAAAAGAACATTATAGTTAGCCCCCCTACCCCTCCAAAAGAACATTATAGTTAGCCCCCCTACCCCTCCAAAAGAACATTATAGTTAGCCCCCTTACCCCTCCAAAAGAACATTATAGTTAGCCCCCCTGCCCCTCCAAAAGAACATTATAGTTAGCCCCCTTACCCCTCCAAAAGAACATTATAGTTAGCCCCCCTACCCCTCCAAAAGAACATTATAGTTAGCCCCCTTACCCCTCCAAAAGAACATTATAGTTAGCCCCCTTATCCCTCCAAAAGAACATTATAGTTAGCCCCCCTACCCCTCCAAAAGAACATTATAGTTAGCCCCCTTACCCCTCCAAAAGAACATTATAGTTAGCCCCCCTACCCCTCCAAAAGAACATTATAGTTAGCCCCCTTACCCCTCCAAAAGAACATTATAGTTAGCCCCCTTACCCCTCCAAAAGAACATTATAGTTAGCCCCCCTACCCCTCCAAAAGAACATTATAGTTAGCCCCCCTAACCCTCCAAAAAACGAACAAAATATTTTAGTTCGCCCCCCCCCCCCCTTCAATAAAATCGTTCAGTAGCGTATATTAACCCTCTCCGACATATGACGCGATGTTGAGCCTATTGGGGATACTTTAAAGCCTTTGTTACCATCAGGGGTATTTAGAAACCTTTAGTTTAGTTACTTCAACCTCTGCAGTTGTCTTTGAGTTAGCTGTGGGCAGAAAACTAATTTTGGAGAGGTAATTATAGGAGTGAAAGAACTCCATTTCTTATTGCTAATCTGACAACCTCTGCGTCATAAATGCGTGAAAGGGTTAATGATCTAAATGAATATTATAAGCCGTTCTCTCCGCCATGTACCGGTCTCTATATTTAGTAACGCATAATGAGGTTACCAGTTTATATATATACAGTATAATGAAGCCGTTCCTATATAACCACACATGATTATATAAAACGGGTAAAAGTATTAATTCCTCGATATTTTCCCACTAAATATTAATGAGGATTGGGCTTCGTGTTTTGTTTAAGTGTTTATTGGTTTGTTTGTATTAATTGCTTTGTGGTTTATTAGTTTTTTAGTTTGATTAAATTTGTTTTTTATTTCGTTTGTGTGTGTGTTAATTTGCTTGTTTGAATTGTTTAGTTTGCTTGCAATTGTTAGTTAGTTTGCTGGTTTGTTTTTGCTAGTGTGTCTTATCCCATTAAACACACACACACAAACACACAGGCATACACACACACCCACACACTCACCCACCCTATGAATGTAAATGTAGATCCGACCAGAACCAAACATTCGATGAAAGAACGTTCTGTGAGTTCTAAAACCGCAACTTTAAAGGTTTTCTATGCAAACGCTCGTAGCATACGTAATAAATTTTCAGATTTAGAGGAACTAGTGTTTACTGAAAATTATGATGTGATTGGTATAACAGAATCTTGGCTCAATACAGAAGATAGAGACTTTTTAGCAGAGTATTCACTTCCCGGTTATGTAATGTTTGAGAAAAGCCGAATAAATAAAAATGGAGGTGGCGTTTTATTTTATATCAAAGAAAGTCTTAACCCGACCCTCTTGTCAAAACCTCAAATTGTGAACGTCGACGCATCTTTTGTGCTAATAAAGAATAATAAAGGTACAAAAATAATACTTGCATTAATATACAGACCTCCAGCTCAATCAGTGCAAACTGACCGAGAAATTTATGAACAAATTGCAGATAAGAACATAAGAACATAAGAAAATGGGAGTCTGCAGAAAGCCGATTGGCCTAAGCAAGGCAGATCCGTCCCACACAACCCCAATTACAAAGCCCAATTATAGGCTCAACACTCTAATACCCTGAGGATCATCTTACCAAAACGGTTAGAGATTAACGCAGGATTACGGGGGTCTGCAGAGCGCTGATTGGCCCAACCCTGCTGATCCCCCTTCACACCCAACCCTTCTCGTCCATATGCTTATCCAATTTTATCTTAAAGCTCCCTATCGTTTTTAATCCCACTATAGCACTTGGTAGTCCATTCCACCCATCTACAACTCTGTTACCAAACCAATATTTGCCTATATCTTTTCTGAAACGAAATTTATCTAATTTGAAACCATTGGTACGAGTTCTTTCGCTATCACTGAGCTTTAGTACATTATTGTCATGTCCCCTTTGTTAATCCCACTAACCCACTTGAACACCTCTATCATATCCCCTCTAACTCTGCGTCTCTCTAACGAATGTAAGCCTAATTTCTTCAACCTTTCTTTATACGGAAGATTTCTAATATTATGGATCATTTTTGTCATTCTACGTTGTACTCTCTCCAATGAATCTATGTCCATTCTGTAATAAGGACACCAAAATTGAACAGCATAATCCATATGGGGTCTCACTAATGACAAGTAAAGTTTTAAGATAACATCAGCAGTTCTGTTACTCACACTCCTTGAGATGAACCCGAGAATCCTGTTTGCCTTGTTTCGAACGCTTATACACTGTTGTCTAGGCTTCAAATCATTGCTAACAAACACACCTAGATCTTTCTCACAATTCGATTTTCTAATTCCACATTAGCTAGTTTATATTTAAAATTTGTATGCATCTTCCCTATCTTTAATACCTTGCATTTGTCAATGTTAAACTTCATCTGCCAATTTACTGACCATTCGTGTAAGGTATCTAGATCCCTTTGGAGGCACTCTATATCTCTATCTGAATCAATTGTTCTCCCCATTTTGGTATCGTCTGCAAATTTACTTATCCTACTAGTTATACCTAAATCAAGGTCATTTATGTATATAACAAACAACAGAGGACCTAATACAGATCCCTGGGGAACACCACTTTTGACTGCTCCCCATTCTGACTTCGTACCATTTATGCTGACTCTCTGCTTCCTACCAATTAGCCATGACCTAATCCATCCCAACAACGCCCCACCTATTCCATGCGCCTCAACCTTTCTCATCAATCTCTCATGGGGGACTCTGTCGAAAGCTTTACTGAAATCTAAATATATTATATCATATGACTTGTCATTATCTACTGCTTCATATACCTCTGAGAAAAAACTAAGCAAATTAGTATGGCAAGAACGTCCCTGAGTGAATCCATGCTGAGAAGAATTTATTAAATTAAATGTATCTAAGTGGTTTCTAATTTTACTAGCAATAATTGACTCTAGTAGCTTTCCTATGATTGATGTAAGACTAATGGGACGGTAATTGGATGCTATTGATTTGTCACCTTTTTTGAAGATCGGAACTACGTTTGTAAGTAACTCACAAGATACCGTATTTTTTGGCGACTTTAATTTACCTGTGACCAAGTGGGGCGATACTCTTACTTCACACTCCGGACATGACTTGTATGCGAACTTGCAAGAGTTCACTCTATCAATTTGTTCGATCGCCGACCCGTGGTAAAAATTTTCTTGACCTTGTACTTGCAACAAAAGAAGAATTAATAGAGAATTTGAATGTTGGTGATGAATTCAGTAACAGCGACCATCGTACAATAACTTTCACTTTAAACTTTACTAGTAACGAACCAAATAGCAGCATCGAAAAAGTCCCTAATTTCAACAAAGCAAACTTTCATAAACTTAGAGCTATGTTTAAAGAAACTGACTAGAGCTTTTTAATTAACAATAACGACATAAATACATCTTGGGAATTATTCGAAACCACTTACCTAAAAGCAGTGCAGGACTGCATACCATCGAAAATACGGCGTCCAGGCATTAATAATAAGGCCAAATGGTGGAATAAAGATATTTCAAACTGTCTGCTTGCTAAAAAGTTTGCTAACGATAGATTAAAATCCTTACAAAATGACGAAGAACGGGTGAAATTTGTAGAGCTACGACGCAAAGCCAAAAAGTTAATTAAGCAAAGTAAAAAGACCCTGGAGTTACATGTTGGGAATCAAAGTAAAACAAACCCGAAAGAATTCTATAGTTATATCAGAAAGAAAAAAGTAGTTACTTCAACTGTTGGACCGTTAGTCGATGAAAATGGAGAATACACCAAAGACGAAGTACAAATGAGTCATGCCCTCAATACCTTCTTTGCATCAGTTTTTACAACGGAAGACCTCAGTGATATCCCTACACCATCGCCGATTCAGATTGATAATTCAGGTGTTCTAAGAAATATCACCGTTACAGAGAGAGAAGAATTGAATTGTTTAGATAAACTCAAGGTAAATAAAACGCCTGGACCTGATACAATCTCACCTAGTCCAAAAGGAAGCTAAGGATGAGCTCTCCAAACCAATGACATTGCTATTTAATAAATCCTTGCAGTCTGGAACTATGCCTGATCAGTGAAAGCTAGCCAACGTAACACCGATATTTAAAAAAGGCAGCAAATCCCTACCCAGTAACTATCGTCCAATTAGCTTAACCTCAGTTGTATGTAAAATGTTAGAAACACTCATAAGAGACAGACTCGTAAATCACTTAGAGGAAAATAACATACTTAAAAATACTCAACACGGCTTTCGTAAAAAACGTTCCTGTTTAACAAACCTCTTAGACTTCTTCCACGATATCCTCAACCTCTACGATGAGAGAAAAGCTGTAGATATTATATACTTTGATTTTCAAAAGGCCTTTGACAAAGTTCCCCACAAACGTTTACTGCTAAAACTAAAGGCTCATGAAATACAAGATGGTGTGTTGAAATGGATAGAAAATTGGCTCAGCGACAGAAAGCAAAGAGTAGTCATAAACGGTAAAGCATCTAAATGGACCAATGTAAGTAGCGGGGTACCCCAGGGATCGGTACTAGGCCCAATTCTCTTTCTAATTTACATCAACGACATAGATGAGGGTCTCACCTGTACAATCTCAAAATTTGCTGACGATACAAAAATTGCAAATAGCGTACTCTCAAAAGAACAAGTTGACGATATGCAACACAATCTAGATAAGTTGTCATGTTGGGCCCAAATTTGGCAAATGAGTTTCAATGCGGATAAATGTAAAGTACTACATATCGGATACCAAAATGAGAAAGAAAACTATTTAATGAATGGCACTCAGCTTAAGAATGTAAACAGAGAAACCGATCTGGGAGTAACAATATCGAGTAACCTAAAAACCGAGCCAACAATGTTCAAAAGTTGTTAAGAAGGCAAACAAAATAATTGGCTTTATAGGCAGGTCATTTGACCATAAATCCAAAGACGTTATCCTAACCCTTTACAATTCCTTAGTCCGCCCTCTTCTTGAATACTGCGTTCAATCCTGGTGCCCTTATTACCAAAAAGATATAGGCAAGCTAGAACGAGTTCAACGTAGAATTACCAAAATGATACCAAGCCTAAAGAACAAACCATACGAGGAGCGTCTTAGAGAATTAAATCTATTTCCTTTAACCCAGCGCAGATTAAGAGGCGACTTAATTCAAGTGTTCAAAATCATCAAAGGCATCGACAATATGAACTGTAGTAAGTACTTCACTATCGACCAATCTAATTACACGCGGGGAAACGGTTGCAAAATTATTGGTAAATCTTTTAACTCACACGAAGCTAAGAATTTCTTCTTCAATCGAGTTGTCAACTTACGGAATGGGCTTCCCCGAGATGTCATAGACTGCAGCACCGTTGATTCATTTAAACTTCGCCTAGACAAATATCTCGCATGAAACCCGCGACTGACTGCGTTTGTAAATTAATAACTTTATTTTATCCTCCCATCAGTTACTAACCCATCTGTCCCCTACTAACTTCCTAATCCTGCCACGGACATTAGTTCCAGGGCAGTAGTTCCCTTTCCAATGTTCCCTTACCCACTCTAAACCACTGTTTGGACAGTTTCTTCAGTGTTTTGGAGGACAAGCAGCCTAGAAGGGTCACTAGAACTGTTGTTGCTTGATTTCCTTTGTACTCCTTTGTACCCTTTGTACTTTGTACCCACACACACGTACAACACAAACACAGACGTAAAACACACACACACACACACACACACACACACACACACACACCCACCCACACACACAGCCCGTAGCCTAGTAGGTAGAGCTCTCGTCTCACACACGAGGGGTCGGGGGTTCAATCCCCGGCCGGGCAGAGACAAATTGGGCTTGTCTCCTTTCATGTGTTAGCCTCAGTTCACCTAGCTATAAATAGGTACCTGGAATAAGTGGACGACGTTGTGACGTCCCATCTGGGGTTGGCAAAAATGGTACAAGGCGAGATGGGTATCATATGGTTCACCTAAGCTGATGGCTACCTAAGCCTTCGGGTGAGACGGTACCGTCTATAGTGAGAATGGTACCATACAGATCCACCCTAAGCCTTCGTTTCCTATGTCGCCAATTGGCTAAAAATACAGACTACACACACATCCACAGTCATTCCAACGATACATATAACACCTACACATATAGGAGGCGGGAAATAACGAGCATGCTCACTCCCGCAATACAACTAGAGTAAGTACAACTAGAGTAAGTACACGCACGCACACCCACACCCACCCCAACACACACAGACGTACAACACACCCACACACACGCACCCCCCAACACACACAGACGTACAACACACACACACACACACAGACGTACAACACACATACACACACACAGACGTACGTTACAACACACACGTACACACACACACACCGATACAAACGTAAATCACACACCCATCCTCCCACAAACCCCCCTCCCCACGCCCACACACACACAGCAGCTAAACAGAACAGACAATAGAATGTACAGTCATGATCAAGAATATCTGGACAATGTTTGAAGGTTATAGTTGTGATTATTTCAACTGCTTAACCCCTTCTCTACCAGTGACGTCTTTTTATATTCATTCCTGTTGTATTTAGACGATTTTGTGCAGTTTAAGAAGGATCCGAGGCAGTACAAAGGGTGAAGTGAGATAGCTCGAAGCCTGTTAATTGTTTGAGGCCCTTTTTAAACTGAATTAAATAGTCTAATAGTAGCCAGAATAAAGTTAAAAGGACGGCACCGGTAAGGAAGGGGTTAAGGGGAGGCTAGTTGGCTTTTCTGGACCCCTTTCTCCTTCATGCTTATCCCCATTAGTTTTGCGATTTCAAAACTTTAGCCCATTTTTTTTTTTTTTTTTTTTTTTTTTTTAAACCTCTTGCCCCGTTTTATTCTACTATTTTAAGACCATTCGTGCCACTTAGGTGTCGAGTAGCAAGCCTGCATCTTAGAAGGAACCTCAATGCACAAATATATCTCAAAAGGGGAAACTTGGGGGTAGTTTATGAAGGTTGACGGAGGTCTAGGGAGGAAACTAAAAAAAACTAAAAAAAAACATGAAAAAAATACAATAACTAAAAATACTAAAAATAATAGCAATAATATATACAACAACAAAAATCAAATAAATAATAATAATAATAATAATAATAATAATAACAATAATAACAATAATAAATAAATGATATAATTATAACAAATATTAATACTAGACTAAAATAATATATATAATCTTGCCTTAATTGCTTGTAATTTAAACACAAATTAATTATCAATTACGATATATAGCAATGTTTATGTATTAATTAGAGCCGAGTGTATTCATTAATGTTTTTAGTCGGTTGCAAAAATAGTTAATGTTTTCGAAAAGACAAAACAAAAAAGATGTGTTATTTCCTAAATGAGTTTTAGTGCAGATTTTTAATTAGGGACGATCATGAATTTCGTTTTAGCTCGGGTGATAGAGAAGGTGTGTGTGTGGGTGTGTGGGTGTGTGTGTGTGTGTGTGTGTGTTTTTTTTTTTTTTTTTTTTTTCTTCTTCTATATTCCAACTACTCCCTCTCGGGCATAGGCTGAAAGCCTGCACACTCACCGCTGAACACGGTGAGGCCTTGTTCCAGTCTAGGGAGTGAGACATGCGAAGCACCCCGGCTCGAAGCAATCCCATCTCTAAAGCTGCTCCGCCTCTGCACTTCAGTCTCATTCCCCAGGCTCGGACCCTCACTCTCAGAACGCCACCTATTGAGCAATTAACTCACTAAGCATTGCCCCCCTGTAGCATATTTTGAATATGGGAATATTCATACAATGCTATTTAATCAGGAAACAACGAGGTTTTTTTTTTTTTTTTTTTTTGTCATTTCGGTGTGCTGTGGTAATGCACTGAAACTAGGTACAGCACAAATTCCATCCCAATAATATCTTCCCATTAGACATATTGGGATTCGAACCCGGGTCCATTGGATTACCAGTCGACAAGACCACTCTGCCACACCTCCCCTATATATAGATATATATAGATTGATACATAGATAGATATAATAATAATATTTATTTAGTTAGTTATATAGATACATAGATAGATAGATACATACATAGATAGATAGATAGATACATAGATAGATACCCCAGCTTGGTATTGAAGTAAATTATTCACTAAAACGTCATTATCGCGTACCATAAAAACAAATATCCTTTTATAGCCTGATTTTAGTCCTGGCCTCATTTATAATTATCATCTTTATTTATTGTTAATCCTATGTTCGTTGTGGAATCCGCGAATCGTCTTGTTCTTACCATTCTACATACTACCGGTATATTATAGGGAAATATAATTGTGTATATATATATATATATTTTTTTTTTTTCCGGTATATATATTTTTAGGTTTCGAATCCCCTTCCTAGAACTCCATCAACAGAAAGAAAGAGAGAGAAAGAGAGACTGAGAGACTTATGCTGGGTTCACACATTCACGTATATCGCTCCCGTATGCTCCCGTCAGGCGTGATCGCCAATTTTGTGTAATGACGGGCGTAGTCCGGCCGTGTACGCCCGTATAGAGGAAGACTATTGCACTACCCGACATACGTACCGTAACGGGGCCAGTGTTACGTCGGACGTAATGTAGTCGTATGGAGCTACGTACGTGCTTGCGACTTGCGTAAGCATGTCCCCGTTAGTCCGCCTGGGCTGTCCGATTTGCGGAACACAGGCCACGCCCATGGCCACGCCCCCACAATACCTACGTAGCTGAGGCCGTACGTCTTGTGAGTTTGTAGGCATTACGTGGACCGTGTCCGGACAATCGTAGGCACACCCCGTTTGTCCAAACACATACAAAGACAGTCTTTGTCAACCACGCATGTCTTGGTTGGAATCTGGGAACTAGAAAAGGGCATGGCTGGCCACAACGTTCCCATTCCCACTCCTGACTCGGCACCATGAAGAACATCACGGAATACATCCTGGAGGAGTTCAAGATGGTGAACTCCCTAATCAAACCGGAGAACAGGCACAACACCCGGCTCATGCAATGGATCATTTCCTACATAGAAATGTTGGAACTGCTTGCAATAGCAAACAACATCCATGAAGAAGAAGAAGAGAAGAAGAATGAAAGGAGCAAGAGGACAGTGTGGATGTGGCCATATCTACAACGTAGGCCTGAACATGGCCATTATGATAAGCTGATGAAAGAGTTGGCCACCGAATGTCCACAACTCTACAAAAACTTCACCCGGGTAGACAAACAACTATTTGATGAGATAGTTGAACGTGTCACACCCCTCATTCAGAAGAAACCTACATTCTGGCGTAACCCCATTCCTCCTGGTCTGCGGGTGGCCATCACCCTACGTTTCCTCGCTACGGGTGATTCCTATAAGAGCCTGCAATACAACTTTCATGTTGCCCACAACACCATCAGCCAAATTGTTCCCGACACCTGCCAGGCCATCATTTCTGTCTACGGAGATCAGGAGATCAAGACGCCACAATCGCCGGCTGCATGGAAGGAGGTTGCCAGCGGCTATGAGGAACGATGGAATCTGCCGCATTGTGTAGGAGCCATTGATGGCAAACACATACGGATCCGAAACCCAAACTTTGGTGGCACATATTACTTCAACTACAAGAAGTTTTTTTCCATTGTCCTGATGGCAATTGTTGACTCCAACTACAAGTTCATATACGTCGACGTTGGTGCCATAGGGTCCGAGTCTGATGGTGGTGGCTTTGCACACACCAGTCTGTGTAACTTGCTTGAAAAACAGGACGCAAATCTGCCAACCGCCGAGGTCATCTCTACCGATCCCACTGGACCACCCACTGAATACTTCTTAGTAGGTGATGATGCATTCCCTCTACGCGCCTACATGATGAAGCCCTACCCCCTACGATCCCTCACGAAGCAGGAACGAATCTACAACTACAGAATCAGCAGGGCCCGCCGGACGGTAGAGAACGCCTTTGGCATTCTTGCCAACCGCTTCCGTGTTTTCCACACTGCAATATCTCTAAAACCTGAACGTGTAGAGGTTGTTGTGTTGGCCTCATGCATTCTGCACAACATCCTACGAGGCCGATGCCCACCACAATCAGAGGTAGATCAAGAGGACCCACACACCCACCAACTCATACCTGGCGCCTGGAGGACTGACCCACCTGTAGGATACAACATCCCACCCGTGACCCGCAACACTGCAACCCTGCTTGCCAAGGCTCAACGCAACTACCTCAAGACCTACTTTAATTCCCCTCAAGGATCTGTGGCTTGGCAGGATGACCGGATTTAGGTCAGTTACATTTATTTTTAAATACATCGATGCTTTGCTAGTTTGCTTTGTATTGTAATTGTATCTTTGAAAGTGCCTTTTCTCTAATGTTTAGGTTCTTCCTATGTAGTTTAAATTATATGTTTACTTAAATTGTACTATGCTTATTTAATTTTACATCTTTGACTTTCGAATTGCATTCAATTTTGCTATGTTTTCCATGTTACCTTTGTTTTGTACTTTATGTCTAACAGTTATATTTAATGTAAGTTGTCCATCAAGGATTGTCAAAATTAGTATTGACCATATTATCATTATTGCGTTTAAATGAATTATTTATTGTGTATGCTCATTACTTTCATTATAAAAAAAAAAATCATCTTATTAATCAACAATTATGATAAAATATTGGAAATAGAAACACACACGTCATTACACAGATACATATATTTTTTAAAAATACACATTAAGATTTATAGATTTATATATATATATATATATATACAGAGGGTATTAAGAATGCTTGGGGATCTCCTGTGTCTCATTCTGGGGATCTATGGCAGACACAGGCGTACCAACAATGACAGGTGTTGGGGATTTTTGACCCGTCAACATTTCTAGAAATGTGTTGCCAAACTGCCCCAGGTCGAAAGACGGTTGGCTGGGTGTGGAGGCAGTAGGTGGGACGAATTTGCGAGGGGGTGTCGTTAAAGGTTGTTGCGCCAAGAACGACCTCAAGGCTGCAACCTGGTGTGCAGGTAGCACGAGGCCCCCAAGACCAGGCTGAGGCTGGGTCGACAGGGTGGGAGGAGGCAGGGTGGTTGCTGGAGTGCCCTGGTACATCACTGTCGGATGCTGCTGTACCACGGGTTGGGGTAGGGGCGCCGGCAAGCCAAAGCTCCTGTGGGCGTGGAGCAAGAGGTCCGGACCAGGCCGGGGCACTCCCTCCGCATGGGCAACCTTGAACCTGTCGATGGCTGCCAACAGTTCCAACTTGAGTGTGGTGTTGTAAGCTGGAGGCAGCCCCACACAGTCTTTCACCATGCCCTCCAGGGAGTAGCGCCAATATTTATGGTCCTGGTCCTCGACCACATCGAACACCTGACCCAGGTTCTGTCGCAGCTTCTCAGAATTCACGAGGACCTTGAACAAGAAACAATAAAAGATTAAACACACGAAACACAATATTTTAATATTTGACAACAAATTTATTTTAACCAATGAAATGTTGTGGTATTTTGGGAACAAAATATGTTCAAAGTTATTGTCGATAGTATGGTGTGAAATCATGACATCTTTAGTATTATTATTAATTTATGTTATTGTAATAACTTTGGAAACATAAACACTTTATCTAATAATAGCTTGGAATTGCAATGGGGTGCCACCAATGAACAATGTAACTACAAAGTGAGAGGGGTTGGGTGTGAAGGGGGACCAGCCGGGTTGGGCCAATCAGCACTCTGCAGACCCCCATAATCCTGCGTTAATCCCTAGCCGTTTTGGTAAGATTAACCTCAGGGTATTAGAGTGTGGACCCTATATTTGGGCTTTTTAATTAAATTGGGGTTGTGTAGGACAGGGATCTGCCTTGCTTAGGCAAATCGGCTTTCTGCAGACTCCCATTTTCTTATGTTCTTATGTTCTTATGTAATATTTTCTCTACTCACTTGCTCCAGGGTCCCGTGTGTTGATGTTGAAGGGACAGCACCAGGAGGCTTTCCCTTCTTCACCTTCCGTGCAGGCTGGGCGATGGCTGGGGGTGTGTCCTCCTCTTCCTGACTGCCAGCAGAGGGGTCATCCACCTCGTAGACTGGGACAGAAGGTGTTTGGGTGCGGTGAGGGACAGGAACACCAGCAGGCGCCGGTGCTGCAGCCTGGGCAGCAGTCTGTTGTGACATGTATGTAGAATTAGTAACATGTATTTATTTATGTAAATAACTTTTAAAATACAATTTAACATAACCATTCATCCTTGTAACCTTTAAAATAACATGAATAAACTGATTTGAGTTATTATGCGTTTCATTAACAAATATTTGAAGTTTAACACGATAAATTGAACACAATAATAGCATCATTATAAGCAAACTTATTATGAAAATCACCTAAAAAAACACTGTCACTGTGGAAGGGTTTGAAAACATAAGAAATATCAACGTACCTGAGGCATACCAAGTGACCGGGGCTTCTTCTGACGGACGATGTGTGGCTTCATGAAGTGGAATATGCTGAGGATCCACCTCTCCCTCTCAGTCAGTCGTTTGGCCCCATCACCACTCTTCAACTTGCTGAGCCGGCCGAACCTGGAGCGAAGAGATCCCCACCAGGTCTTCAAATCGAAGGCGGTCATTGGTGGGTCCATGGTCGCAGCCTTCTCCGCCCATACAGAATCTATATGTTCCTTATTCTTGTGCCGGGGGTCCCCCTTGTCAATAATGAAAGGCGCATCCAGCTCAATCCAATCAGCCAGCATCCTCTCCGTCTCCTCCGTCAGTATCACATTCGTCTTCTTCCTGCGGCGTTTCTTTGGTGGAGTCTGGCTGTTGGGAAGTGCAGGTTCTACTTCTTCATCCTCTTCTTCCTCGTCACTCTCATCATCCACTTCAACCTCTCCACTATCGGGGCCGAGGTCGAGAACAATTTCACCTTCAGGCGTCGAGGGGCCAGGCTGAGAGGGGTCAGAGTTGGAGGGGCCAGGCTGAGAGGGGTCATAGTTGGAGGGGCCGGGCTGAGAGGGGTCACCAGGTGATGTGTCTCCAGACGTCGAGGTGGCAGGGGAAGCCTTCCTGACCTTCTTCACTCCTTTCTTTTGCATGGTACAGGGCAGGGCAGGGTGCAGAGGGTGACAAGCAGGGCAGGGCAGGGTGCAAAGGGTGGCAAGCAGGGCAGGGGGGCAGGGTGAAGAGGGTGGCAAGCTGGTGGCAGGGTTGTAGTTTGCTGCTCCGGTGTGGTGAGAGGTATGACGGGAGTGTCCCCCGCTGCTGCTTATATACCCCCCCGTACACCGTTGCCGCGTCTTCCCGCCAACACGTAGTGTGGCGGTGTTGCCAGATGCGGCCGGACTTACTTTCACTTTCACGTTTTACGTGAACATTGTACGATTGGCGGAAGAAACTTACGTTTTACCTGTCTAGCTGCTACGTTTTACGTGGCTGCATCCGTAATACGTAGCAGCTAGACAGGTAAAACGTATGCATTCCCAACTTTTTACATACGTGAGCACGAGCCCCGTATCCGATTCGAAATCCAAAGGATACCAGGCGACCTTGGCCGCACCAACCACCTACAAGACCAGCGTGGCTACACCCGCCATGCGTACCAACCCCCACGACTAGACACAATTTCATTTAAGTTTTGCGTACTAAGCCCTTACGTTTTACGTATTCGGTTGCCAACTACCAATAAACCTTCGTACGGGAGCATACGGGAGCATATACGTGAATGTGTGAACCCAGCATTAGTGAGAACGGGAGAGAGTGAGTGAGAGAGTGAGTGTGTGTGAGAGAGAGTGAGTGTGTGTGAGAGAGAGTGTGTGAGAGAGAGAGAGAGAGAGCGAGAGCGAGAGAGAGAGAGAGAGAGAGCGAGCGAGAGAGAGAGAGAGCGAGCGAGCGAGAGAGAGTGAGCGAGAGCGCGAGAGAGAACAAAAAATATCACAGACACCAATAAACCATACTGAACCCCGCACACACACACACACACACACACACACTAACAACAAAACAAGAAACAAACTCCAACAAGTACACCCCAGCTGAACTAAACTCTCCCTCGTATAACCCAGTGTCATTGGCCTTGCTTTTATATAGACATTTGTAGGATTTCCATTTTGTCCAATATTTTGTATCCTCTTTTGTTAGTATTCTGTGTATTGTATATATTGTTGTATTCTTATTAATGATAGTATTACAATAGATCGATATATAGACACACACACACACACACACACCCACCCCACCCACACACCCTACTTACATACACAGATAGGTTAAACTCCGGTGTTCCTCAGGGCTCTGTCCTATCTCCCATTCTCTTTCTAATTTTCATAAGTGATCTTCTCAACTGTACCTCCAGTCCCATCCATTCGTACGCAAACGACTCTACCTTACACTTCTCAATTAGTTTTCCTGAACGCCCCAGCCAGCAATCCCTCAAAGACAAACGTAATGAAGCCATGCAACACTTATCTTCTGATCTACCTACTATTTCCAATTGGGCTAGAGAAAACCTTGTTGCCTTTAATGCTTCCAAAACCCAATTTCTCCATCTATTTACCCGTCCGGAACTCCCAGAGGACTATCCCTTACATTTCAACAATACAAAAATCAATCCTTCATCTTCTATCAATATTCTCGGTGTCTCTTTTTCTTCTGCTCTCACTTGGAAGGACCATATTACCAGTTTTGCTAAGGCAGCCTCCCAGAAGCTGGGTGTGCTCAACCGCCTCAAGGGGTTCTTTACCCCTGCACAACTTCTTGCTCTGTACAGGGGCGCAGTGCGTCCTTGTACTGAGTATTGTTCACATGTGTGGGGAGGATCCTCTCACAAAATAGAAAGGAAAGCCTTCCGTATCATTAACTCCCGCCCACTCACCAACTCTCTGCAATCTCTCTATTTCTTCGTCGCAGTGTTGCATCTCTCTCACTATTCTATCGCTACTACAATAATCAATGTTCCTCAGAGCTTTCCCAGTGTATACCACCTCCTCTATGTAGGGTACGTAGTACCCGTCTTGCAACACAATCCCACCCCTACTCTGTGCAACTCTCCAACCCAAGAGTGAAACGTTATTTTCAGTCTTTCTTCTATTCAACTGCTGAGCTCTGGAACCCTCTCCCAAAATCCATCTTTCCCTCTTACTATGATTTAAATTGCTTCAAACTCCGTGTGTCCAGGCATTTTGGCTCGAACGTCCCTTGAATTTGTCCCCGTCACTCTTTCAACTCTGGGGGAGGCATTCGATAAAGGCAGTTCTGCCTTTTGTCTACCTCTCACACATAGAAAACAAAAATATGTGCTTCCCTCGTATAGCCTAAACCAGTGCCATTAGATAGCCAGACACACACACACACACAGACACACACACACACACACACACACGCACACACACACACACACACACACACAGGTTAAACTATATACCCCTCTCTCGTATAAGCCCGGACCATTTTCCTAGCTTTTCCAGAAATTGATATTCCTTCCATTTTTCCCGGCTGGCCCGTTGTTCCCTTTAAGGGGAGGCTGGCCGTTTGTTTGGTCTATTCATTCATGTGTTCATATATTTGTTTAGTTTCCTCCCTAGACCTCCATCAAGCTTATATTAATTCATATATTTGTTTAGTTTCCTCCCTAGACCTCCAGCAAGCTTAGAAAAACACCCGCTAGACCCCCCTTCAAGATAGATTTGTAAATTTTTCGGTAGAAAAATGTCCCGGCCAAAGGCCGATTCCCCCTAAAATTAAAGGCTCGGTATCGCTCGCCAGGAAAAAAATCGACACCTAAATGGCACGAAGGGTCCTAATATTGACGAAGAAATGGGGTGAAAGGCTATAAAACCCCCAAACTAATGGAACCAACGCCTTAAAAATCTCAAAACTAGTGGGGCTAAACATGAGGGAGAAGGGGGTCCAGGCAAAACGGTCCGTCTCCCTTTAAACCGTGGGCCATATTCTTGTTGATACCGAGTGTGGTGGCCGTAGCCCGAGTATTGTATTGGTTTATTGATTGTATTTAGTTATTCATTCATTTATTCATATATGTATGTATGTATGTATGTATGTATGTATGTATGTACCGGTATGTATGTATGTATGTATGTATGTATTAAGGGGAGGTTTCTAGTTTGTTTCCTACTCCTCCAGCAATCTTAAAATGTCATCCCCTTGACCCTCTTTCAAGATAAATTTGTACATTTTTCGGTAGAAAAATGTCCCGGCTGAAAGCCGGTTCCTCTTATATTACAGGCTCGCTATCGCTCGCCAGGATAAAATCGACACCTAAATGGCACGAAAGGTCTTAAAATTGACAGAAATGGGTTGAAAGGTCTTAAAATCGTAAACATAATGGGGCAAACGTCTTAAGATTAGAAAAACAATGGGGCTAAACATGAGGGAGAAAGGAGTCAAGAAAAAAATCCCTCAAGTGGAAATCTCCCCTTAATAGCTTTATCTATTTATATATTTATCTATTTATCTATTTATCTATTTATCCCTGATTGCATGTGGTTATTGAGAATTGTGTTTGTGTAACCGCTTTTGTGTTTAGTTATATTATGCAAAGTTATTCCTGGGTTTTTGTTATATATAATAGTGTTCATCGGATTTGTTCATAAAGTTTATTTTTCAGCCCTTGCCACATGAATATGTATTTATTGCTGTTTGCATTGCTTCGTTGCAGTTCTTCATTCGATGTTGTCATTACTGGTTATCGTGTGCATCTATTTGTGAATGGGGGTTTGCTTTTTAGTGTCTAATGCATTTGTTTATCAATTGTGTGTATAGGCGCGATCATATGTATTGTGTTGGTCCTTATCATTTAGGCTTACTTAAATATTTTTCATTTTTCAGTTTTCATTTTTTTATATTTCTCAATTGTTTAAATTAGGTTTTCATTATATATACCGAATACTGTGTATATATATATATATATATATATATATATATATATATATATATATATATATATATATTGTTACGACCGGGCACTCGGGTACACTAGGGCTCTTACACAGGACTCGAGTATGGCTCGCTGCCACAACGGAAACACACGATCCCAACCCCAGAGTACTGCCAGCCGAACAAAAAACGCCACTACCCTCCAGAGTTCTATCTGCTATAACGGGGTATACAAGAACTCGGTACTAGCGTTTCACACAACAGACTAATAACAAGACGGGAGTTATCTAGTCTGGTCAACAATCAAACAAAGAAGAAAGTACTACAACACTAAAGAATAGTGTTGGCCGAAGCCGAAGTAATCCACCCTTGAACTAAGAACTTAAGAAGTCCTCCACCCTCTACTTCGGATCGGCACTATTACGTTACGTTAAACAATAGTCCTCGAGCATCAAGCAAGGAATCTTCTGATAAGTTAGATGCTTCTCGAATACTCATAAGAAGTAAGTATCGGATTTTGAACAGCAATTTAATGAATAACTCACTGGTAATTAAAGGCTTTAAATTGACATAAGAAGAATTATAAGAATAAGCAATAGGATATGGCAAACATTAAGAAGAAGTACTCCGACAATGCACTGGCAATAGCCTACTAAGATTGTGCTCGTGGGCCACTAATCTCTGAAGTAGCTAAGCGTGCCACACATGAAATCAATAGTGCATAAACAATAATATACATAAGGAGAAGCTTCAATACTATGCTGTATCTGCTGGTCGAGCAAAGTCTAGCTGGGATACATAAGGTTAAGAGACAATGGCTGAGCAAGCGGCTCGTAGCCTAGCGAGGTCCTTAAGACTGTGCGGCCAAATTACGTTAATTGACGGGATGCTCTCTTGAGAGATCCAGATCACTAGTATCTGGTTCTCTCCTGGCGATCCTCTCAAAGTCAAGCAAATGAGATAGCACAGTGTTGGGTGGCAGAGGCAAAAGCCCTCACTCGCAACACAGTGCTAAACTCCCACGGTACACAGTCAGAAAGACCACCTAGGCGTTCCACGTCTCCGTTGCAATTGTACTGGTTCAACCGCAACCTAGTACTCATAGGAAATCACAACTCAGAAACCCTATCCCAGTCTAGCATTGCCTAAACCAGCAGAAAACAGGAACATGAATAATCGCACACAGGGAAATGCATATACGAGTGCAACAAACATCAATCAATCCTATTCTAGTTAACCCTTCCAAAAATAGGCTATCTAACAGGCACTTATCTCGTGAGAACTCAAGCGATAATACTTTGGCTGACTAAATCTGCACCAAAGGGATCATGGGTTAAAAAGGGACGAGAAGAGAAGAAGATAGGCTGTTCAGAGAGTAGAGAAAGTTCACATCAGTCGGAAGAATATGGATAGTTGCAAGGGATATGAGAAGTCGCTCTGCCTGATGAGTTCTGAAGAATGGTGGCAAGAACCTCTCTTTTTATACTCGGCCCTCTAGCGGCATATCTCAAACTACTTAAGGACCGCCCACTGGCAATCATGACGTCATATTCTCTCTCAATCTGGGATCGACAAAGGATTTCCCACGCGCTTGATGAAGGAGGAGGGAGGAGGGAGGAGGGAGTGAGGCCTACACACCTCGTGGCGCGCTCACTGGCCGTCGTTACATAACTCTCTCTCTCTCATTATATATAAGTCCCACACACAATACTTATATCTAATGATATAAAATAGAACTCGTTGACTTAGAAGAAAACAAAATACATAATTATAATACTTATAGTACAACGGTTCACATAACCTGAGTTAGGAAACTCTACACAGACTACAGCCAAAGTTCCTGCCCTGACGATCCTAGCGAGAGTGGGGCCTGACTGAGCGTTCTGTACAGCATGCTCATACTCGGCATGCGTCACACCTCCCCCAAGATTTTACTTGCTCAACCCTGAGCTAAAATCTGACACACAGAACCTCATCAAACCCCTCACACCCAGCGACCGCATGGCACTAAAACAACGCTGAGTTTACCACTAAAACACATCTTATAAAAAAAAAATCACATTTCATAACTCCTCCCAATAATAGCAAAAGACATAATATCATGCTCCCAGAGCGAGCTTACAGCAGCTCAGCCGTTTGATAGTTCGTGGACTACTCAAACTCTATAGGCTATGACAAACTTATACAATTATCTATAACAAAAGAAAGAGTTTTTTTATGATTTTTATATTTTAATATGTTTTTCCCGGCTGCACTATAAGGGCAGCCTATTTTTTCTTCTATACCAAACGCTCAACTCCTGCTTTACGACCCAATACGCTGGGCTACAACCGCGAGCCAACAAGCACCAAGCGCAAAATACTACTCAAACTAAAGCAGGAGGCTACCCGTGTGTCAATCTACCCAGGATCATATACCCTTGAACGACCATCTGCAACCTCGTTGTCACAACCGGCAATATGGCGTATGTCCAGGTTATATACCAATAACCTTAGTGACCACCTGGTCAGCCTCATATTCCGATTGTGAAACTGGTCCAAGATCTTGAGAGGGTGATGATCTGGGTAAACTACAACGACCGGACCATAGGCTGGAACATAGACCTCGAAATGCCCCAGCGCAAGCACAACCGCCAGCAGCTCCTCCTCGACAACAGAGCAGCTCCCCTGGGCCGAATTGTACTTCTCCGAGCCGAATTTAACAAGATGCTCCAGCCCATCATCGTCCTTTTCAATTTCATTCATCAGGTTCTGAAACGTTGCTGGTGCATTCTCAAGTCCGTCAAGCATAACATTGCACTGGCAGGTACTCCCGTCCACAACAAAACCACATACCTCTTTAGCACGCTCGGACAAAGTTACAGGCAACGACCACTCACGACATTCCTTATCCCTCAGACCCTTCGTCCACACGTAATCCAGCTCTGCTTGCACCATAGGCTGTCGAGCAGGATTTATACGGTAGGGAATTAAACTGAGCCTTGCACTATCTCCAGTCTGCATGTCGGATTCTACCCCGTACATCAGGCCTGGAGAAGCAACAAACATGCGAAAGTACTGCCATAGCCTAGTAAACAATTGCCTTGCACTGTCTCCACGAACAACATGCCTAGTGCCCTCCCACAACCCAGCCGAGACCGCAGCTTCTAACCTGTAGTCTCCCTCCTTCTCCACCTTCGTCCCTAGAACAGCCAGGTCATGAGAGGGACAATCAGTACCACCTGTGCAGTCACTCCCATAGTTCATTATTGCTAAGGCTTCCCCACCGATACCGTACATGCGCACCCCCGCATTCCTTGTGACGACATCTGCCTGCGCAGCATCACCACTTTTAGCGACATGGCCAGATACAGTCGGTCTATGGTAGGGCTGTTGCATTAGACTAGAGCAGCATTGGGAGGCTATGCGACGACCGGGCACTGCGATACCACAGCCGACCTTACCAATCTGCTCAATGTCCTCCTTTTGACCACCACCCTTGGCAGCCATGGGTCGACCCTGACCTGGCAACCATGCCAAAGCCTCGTCGCCCACCTTGAACCACCGAAACAACGAGGCTAACGGTCTTTTAACATTCACGTGACCTGCCCGCGGAACATCTCGCACCGTCCGAGTTGTGAGACTCAGGGGCTCGGCACGACCAGTGGGGTATGAACCGAGCTGGTGCTGGAGTGCTGCACACTGCTGCTCAGGCAGGTGCTCTAGCGCTTCAACAGCCACCAGACTCGTGTCCCCCGCCCACTGCTTCGCCGAGACATGACAATCCCTACTCTCCTCCACCTGTGCCCTACTGCCCCCCTCTCCTTCTCCACCTTGGCCGCGGCAGACCAACGCAGGGACAGTAGGCTGCTCAGGTGGTTGCCTCACAAACTCCTCCAACAGGTTCACATGACATGCTTCCCCGTCCTCGTGTTTAATCTCGACAGCACCATTACCACACTTCTGAACTTCCGGATCCTCCAACTGCAGTTTACAAATATCTGAGGGAGCCAACCTGTCTAGATGCTTCCGAAGCAACCCAAGTCCTTCCCCAATATCAAACTGAGCAACCCTTTTTTCTCTCCGTGTGTAACGTTGCTGCCTCGGAGTCTCTTCCGGCCCTACCTCCTCACTAGCTGTGACAGGTCCTGGGGCCTCTCCAGACTCTAACATAGGTGCCAATACTGAATCACCCAGGAGAGCCGCCGAGTCAAAACTCTTAAAACCAACTCCAGCTTTAGCCTCCTCCTGTTGATCGTTCCTCTGCTGGTCTGAAGACGGAGGACTAGGCTGTGACACTGTAGCTGCTCGAGCTCGGGTGACAGCACACGCCATGGGTTGTGCCTGGCACCGCTCGACACACTCTCGCTCTTCCCTACTCACGTCGGCCGGCCTCTCGGCAACGACTAAGGGTAGAACCTAAGAAGCGGGCATTGCAAAGTCGTTGCCGAGAAGAAGGTCGACGCCCTCCACTGGCAGTTTCTCCACAATCCCAACATCCAATTCACGTGCCACACCATCCACCTCCAACTCCAACCGCACCAGCGGGTATGACCGAGTTGCATTAATACCCTGCACCACTACCACCCGAGCCGCATTTATAGGGTAGCCAGTCAAGTTATTCATCAAAGTCTGGGAAGCACCTGTATCACGCAAGACCTCTACTCCATGCTTGCGCCCCGCCCACATCATGCAACCCCGTCCTCTATGGTCGCAAAAAACATCCTGAGCAGGGTTCGAGCCTCCCAGGTGCTTCTGCATTGGCTGTGCCTCAGCCTCTGACGAACTGCCCCGGGCAAACTCCGAAGACTTCAGAGACACACCAATGTTGCAGGCCAAAGACACAGCTGCTGTAGGTGGTTTGCTAGGACAGACTCTTGCAAAGTGCCCCTTTTCATGACAATGATAACACTCCAACTCCCCTCTGGGCTTCCCTTGGTACTGGGAAGGGCCCGGCCCCTTCTTAAATGGGACGGTGCTAGTCTTGTGGTCAGTCTTGGTATCATAGCTCTTGTACTTGTTTGCATAAGGTATATCACTAACTCGGGGGGGTGGGGCATCACGCCCCTTGTTACCTGCCTCACTACGCTGGGCAGACCCGCACCCACGAATTAGTGATAGCCGGAGGTCAGCCATCTCAGCTGCCTCCTGTAGAGTTTTAGGGTTCTTTTCTTTAATAGTTAAAGTCATATCTGCACCAGTACACTTATAAAACTGCTCGAGCAGAAACAGCTCAGTCAACTGTTCGGCCGTCTCAGCTTTCTCAGAACGTGTCCAGTTAGCAAGTGCATCTTTTAAGTCCCGGGCATGTTCAAGAAAGGTCGCCTCCCTAGTCTTCGTAACACCCCGAAACTTCAATCGATATGTTTCTGGTTGCAACTCGTATGCCCGTAGGACAGCTCTCTTCAATTCTGGGTAGTCAATGCAAGACTCTAAAGGCAGTGCATCATAAGCCTTCAGACCCTTACCCGTAAGTCTTGAGGAGACCAGAGCTGCCCACTTCTCTTCAGGCCAATTATGCTCCCTACACTTCTTCTCAAAACGATTAAAAAATTCTGTGACTTCAGTTTCACTAAATGCCGGCACCAATTTGACTAAGTGGGACAAGGACTGTTCTCTTACTTGGCCCTCACGGCCCATCCGAGTCCCTGTCGACTCTGCACGAGTCTTATCTAAATCTATTTGAGCACAATATTTCTCGGAGTCGTACCTAAGCTCAGCCTCGTGCCTCCTAACCTCAGCCTCAATCTCCTTCTCCTGCTTCCTAGACTCAATCTCATGCTTCCTAGACTCAGCCTCAATCTCCTGCTTCCTCGCCTCATTCTCAATTTTAGCAAGCTCAAGTCTAAATATCATATCTGGAGACAGGCAGGAAGAGGGAGCTGCCACTACTGAAGGAGGGGGGGCAAGAACTGGGGAACCACCATACGCACCGCCCGAGGGCACTCCAATCTTCCAATTCTCATCCCTCTGTGGGAGGGTGCTAACCTCCGGTACTTGAGTGGACGGCACTGTGGGAGTCGAGTGAGAGGGGATCTGGGGAGGAACCCCCCCAAACGCCCTCTCCTCCGAAACCCCATGTCGCCCACGCAACACCCAGGAAATCAGCTCCCCCTTGGACATCCCTCCTACATTGGATAGACCCAAAACCTTGGCTATCAGGTGCAAGCCATAAACATTCACCCCAGTCAGCCTCTCCTCCGTCACATGGTACTGCTTACTCACAAAAAGTCTAGCATCCTCCTCACTAGTTACTAACGGCACCTCCTCAAATGGCATCTCTCGCTCCTCGTCAATACTAGGGCACGACATACTGAAGTTCACAAAAAATTCTCGAGACAAAAGTGTTAAACTCCCTTATGTAAGCACTAATTACTAAATTAACTGGAGTCTCTTAAATGCTCTCCTAATTGCCTTACAAAAAAAAAATATTCTTCAATATGTACGCTAAAGTACGAACAAACAAATGTTGTACAACTCTGCAAAAAATTATACTGTTCACAAAATCCTAAGCAAGGTCGCCATTTGTTACGACCGGGCACTCGGGTACACTAGGGCTCTTACACAGGACTCGAGTATGGCTCGCTGCCACAACGGAAACACACGATCCCAACCCCAGAGTACTGCCAGCCGAACAAAAAACGCCACTACCCTCCAGAGTTCTATCTGCTATAACGGGGTATACAAGAACTCGGTACTAGCGTTTCACACAACAGACTAATAACAAGACGGGAGTTATCTAGTCTGGTCAACAATCAAACAAAGAAGAAAGTACTACAACACTAAAGAATAGTGTTGGCCGAAGCCGAAGTAATCCACCCTTGAACTAAGAACTTAAGAAGTCCTCCACCCTCTACTTCGGATCGGCACTATTACGTTACGTTAAACAATAGTCCTCGAGCATCAAGCAAGGAATCTTCTGATAAGTTAGATGCTTCTCGAATACTCATAAGAAGTAAGTATCGGATTTTGAACAGCAATTTAATGAATAACTCACTGGTAATTAAAGGCTTTAAATTGACATAAGAAGAATTATAAGAATAAGCAATAGGATATGGCAAACATTAAGAAGAAGTACTCCGACAATGCACTGGCAATAGCCTACTAAGATTGTGCTCGTGGGCCACTAATCTCTGAAGTAGCTAAGCGTGCCACACATGAAATCAATAGTGCATAAACAATAATATACATAAGGAGAAGCTTCAATACTATGCTGTATCTGCTGGTCGAGCAAAGTCTAGCTGGGATACATAAGGTTAAGAGACAATGGCTGAGCAAGCGGCTCGTAGCCTAGCGAGGTCCTTAAGACTGTGCGGCCAAATTACGTTAATTGACGGGATGCTCTCTTGAGAGATCCAGATCACTAGTATCTGGTTCTCTCCTGGCGATCCTCTCAAAGTCAAGCAAATGAGATAGCACAGTGTTGGGTGGCAGAGGCAAAAGCCCTCACTCGCAACACAGTGCTAAACTCCCACGGTACACAGTCAGAAAGACCACCTAGGCGTTCCACGTCTCCGTTGCAATTGTACTGGTTCAACCGCAACCTAGTACTCATAGGAAATCACAACTCAGAAACCCTATCCCAGTCTAGCATTGCCTAAACCAGCAGAAAACAGGAACATGAATAATCGCACACAGGGAAATGCATATACGAGTGCAACAAACATCAATCAATCCTATTCTAGTTAACCCTTCCAAAAATAGGCTATCTAACAGGCACTTATCTCGTGAGAACTCAAGCGATAATACTTTGGCTGACTAAATCTGCACCAAAGGGATCATGGGTTAAAAAGGGACGAGAAGAGAAGAAGATAGGCTGTTCAGAGAGTAGAGAAAGTTCACATCAGTCGGAAGAATATGGATAGTTGCAAGGGATATGAGAAGTCGCTCTGCCTGATGAGTTCTGAAGAATGGTGGCAAGAACCTCTCTTTTTATACTCGGCCCTCTAGCGGCATATCTCAAACTACTTAAGGACCGCCCACTGGCAATCATGACGTCATATTCTCTCTCAATCTGGGATCGACAAAGGATTTCCCACGCGCTTGATGAGGGAGGAGGGAGGAGGGAGGAGGGAGTGAGGCCTACACACCTCGTGGCGCGCTCACTGGCCGTCGTTACATAACTCTCTCTCTCTCATTATATATAAGTCCCACACACAATACTTATATCTAATGATATAAAATAGAACTCGTTGACTTAGAAGAAAACAAAATACATAATTATAATACTTATAGTACAACGGTTCACATAACCTGAGTTAGGAAACTCTACACAGACTACAGCCAAAGTTCCTGCCCTGACGATCCTAGCGAGAGTGGGGCCTGACTGAGCGTTCTGTACAGCATGCTCATACTCGGCATGCGTCACAATATATATATATATATATATATATATATATATATATATATATATATATATATATATATATATATAATTTACTCCAAAGTAGATGTGTTATTAGAAAGTGTATATCATAATTATTCCAATACTTTTACGCCTCATGACCATTCCTCAAAATATTCAAACCCGAAGCATAGCGACATGATTCCCCCGTTCCTAAGCTGAATAAAATTGATATACTTTTCATTATTCTTGGCACGTTCGTTTTCCATTTAAGGGGATGTATTTAGTTTGTTCCCTAGACCTCCATCAACCTTAAAATTACACCCCCTCGAGTCCCTTTCAAGATAAATTTGTACATTTTTCGGTAGAAAAATGTCCCGGCCGAAGGCCGGTTCCTCTTAAATTACAGGCTCGCTATCGCTCGCCAGGATAAAATAGACACCTGAATTGCACGAAAGGTCTTAATATGGGGTGAAAGTTCTTAAAACCGCTAAACTAATGGGGCGAACGTTTTATAATATCAAAAGCAATGGGGCTAAACATGAGGGAGAAAGGGGTCAAGCAAAAAATCCCTCAAGTGGAGATCTCCCCTTAAATGAAACGAAAGGTCAAGCAAATGGGGGCAAATGTCTCAAAGTCTCAAAACGAATAAGGCTAAACATGAGGGATAAAGGGGTCTAGAATAGCATTTAATATTCACCGTCAGTTCGTTGCCTGTTTTAAGGGGAGATCTCCACTTGAGGGATTATTTTCTGAACTCCTTTCTCCCTCATGTTTAGCCCCATTGATTTTCGAATTTAAGACGTTTGCCCCATTAGTTTGACGATTTTAAGAACTTTCAACCCATTTCTGTCAATTTTAAGACCTTTCGTGCCATTTAGGTGTCGATTTTATCCTGGCGAGCGATAGCGAGCCTGTAATTTAAGAGGAACCGGCTTTCAGCCGGGACATTTGTCACCGAAAAATGTACAAATTTATCTTGAAAGGGGCTCAAGGGGGTGTAATCTTAAGCTTGAAGGATATCTAGGGACCAAACTAAAAACCTCCCCTTAAGCATGGGCCATTCCAGTTAACGGCAGCTATATAGTCTTACCCAGAGAAATATATTTATTTATGTATTCATGTATTATATATACAGGTATATGTATATATTTATTTGGCATATGTATATACACACACATATATATATATATATATACAGTATATATATATATATATATATATATATATATATATATATATATATATATATATATTTGCACTAAAATTATCCCCGTTAGCTGGTAGACTGTTTATACCGTTACCCCTTCCTGTTGACGGCAGCTGCTGTAGTCGTAACCAGAGAGATTATTTTAAGCTTGTTGTCATTTTGTCGGGTCCGGTTAAGGGGAGGTCTCCACTTGAGGGATTTGTTGCTTGACCCCTTTCTCCCTCATGTTTAGCCCCATTGCGTTTGATATTATAAAACGTTTGCCCCATTAGTTTAGCGATTTTAAGAACTTTCACCCCATATTAAGACCTTTCGTGCCATTCAGGTGTCTATGTTATCCTGGCGAGCGATAGCGAGCCTGTAATTTAAGAGGAACCGGCTTTCAGCCGGGACATTTTTCTACCGAAAAATGTACAAATTTATCTTGAAAGGGGCTCAAGGGGGTGTAATCTTAAGCTTGATGGAGGTCTAGGGAACAAACTAAAAACCTCTCCTTCATGCTTATAATATTAATTGGCTATATTTACTCGATCATTTAGGTTATTCATTATAATATTTAGTAGTTTTCTAACCTGTTTTGTTTCATTAGTGTGGTGATTTTTTGAAGCGTAGATCCATTACTTTGGCGATTATAAGAAATTTCGCCCCATTCAGGTGTTGATTATTGCTAGGCGAGCGATAGCGAGCCTGAACTTTAGGAGAACACCGGCCGAACATATTTCCACCGAAAAATGTACACATTTAGTTTGAATAGGAAGATGGGATTTTTTTTTTATAATTTATATATTGGTATATATATATATATATTAATTTACTTATTTATATATATATTTTGGTAGCTGGAAGGGATGGTTACTTTTATTCCAGGGGGTCAAAATAAATATGAATGGCTCGGGAACGACGGAAACAATTAGTGAACCTGTTAAAACTAATCGGGAGCCGTTTATATCGTGGGCCATTCCTGTTGACGGGAGCTATATAGTCGTAGCGAGAAAGCTTGCTTTTAGCTTTTAGTCACCTGAGCGCTATATTTTAGCTGTTAGTAACCATAGAGCTTTATTTAAGCTGATAGTAACCAGAGAGCTTTATTTTAGCATTTAATAATTTAGTCGGGTTTATATTATTATTATTAGTAGTAGTAGTAGTAATAGTAGTAGTAGTAGTAGTAGTAATAGTAATAGTAATAGTAGTAGTAGTAGTAGTAGAAGCGAGCACAGCGAGCGTTCTTTGACATAAGAGTATTTGACCCAATGGCCCACAGCTACAGCGAGCTGTCTCTGGAGGCTGCACACAAGAGGAACGAACGAGAGAAGGTCAGGACATATGGAGAAAGGATCTTACAAGTCGAACATGGCAGCTTTACCCCACTAGTCTTCACCACATCAGGAGGGATGGGACCCAGGGCCCAGTGCTTCTATTCAAGGCTAGCAGAGATCATCGCAGAGAAGAAGCAACAGCCTAGGAGCCACGTCGTAGCCTGGATGAGATGCCGTCTATCTTTCTCATTGCTCAGATCAGCACTACTATGCCTGCGGGGAACAAGAAGGTCTGCACCACAACCAGTGACGGTGGCAGAAGTAGACTACGAGGCAGCAGTGGCAGAGGGTCGCATTGGAAGGAGACTGGATTGAAGTTGCATGGTGTAGAATAGTAGTATCTGATGCTTGTGAAATTTAGTACGTGTACAATATTAAATATAAGGTAGTGGTGGTGGTGATGGTGGAGGTGGTGATGGTAGTAGTAGTAACATGAAATGTATGAAAAATATTAAATAAAAATCAATGTAGTAGTAGTAATCCACGATG
>JBAKBP010028005.1:0-29258 GCA_037953745.1 Lithodes maja | reverse complement strand
AGATAGATAGATAGATAGATAGATAGATAGTTAGTTAGTTAGTTAATTCTTTATTTCATAAAAGGTTACATGGTAACATTTTACATATATACAGTGTATACAATTTCATCCTACCGCAAGGTGGGTTCATTATTTTGAACATACAGTATCCGTGACTTAATGGCATCTATGTCATTTTCCATCATACTTTCAATGTTATACTCTGAAAGTAGTACAGACTTGGCTTCGTTAGCCAGGAACAGATCCTCGGACACATTTAACAGGCATTTTCTTAAATATTTGCAGGGATTACTAATTATTTTATAACTAAACCTGATTCTCTGCCAATTTATAAAATGATTAAACGTCATTAGTCCTCCAAGGTGACATGCTTTATGGTTGCTCTCCCAGTATCTTAGCTTCATCATTTTCTTTATTGCTTTATGGAAGCCTATTGCAAATTGTTTCAATGGGACATAACATTTCTTATTACAGAACCACAATTCTGATCCATAAAAACTCATACAATAACTCTGGAATAATTTACTAAATACATTACAGCTAACGCTAGAAAATTTCCGCAAAAGGCAATTGAATTCATTATAAAACTTATTCCTGCATCTTATTATGTCTTTGTCATTATGCAAATTGCAATCTATTACAAAGCCAAGATATCTACATTCGTGTACAACTTCTAACTTACTTTCATATAAATATAAAATCGGATCCTTGACATTATCGTGTTTGTGCTTAAAATACATACAAACGGACTTACTTGGATTAATTTCAATATCAATTGCCTTTGCTTCATTTTCAATTATGTTCAATAATTCTTGTAAACCTGATGAAGAAGGAGAAAACAGAACCAAGTCATCGGCATAAGCAATTATGTTGCTAGATCTGTTACCCAACTTGCAGCCTGTACTACTCTCAGATACTTTTTCTATCATGTCATTAATGTAAATATTAAATAGAACTGTTGACAGAATACCACCTTGTCTCACTCCATTTTTAATTTTCCAAGGATCTGATACTGCATCTTTATGCTTAGTAGCTACACTTTGATTCCTATATAAGAAATATAAAATATTTACATAAAAAATAGGAATATTTAATTTTAAAAGTTTATGAATAAGCTTAAAATGATTAACTTTATCAAACGCTTTCTTCAGATCTATAAAAGAGGCATATACATTTGAGCTTAAAGAATTATATCTTAAAATGGTTTCCTTTAAAACTAAGCATGCTGTAGACGATAGATATAGATAGATAGATAGATAGATAGATAGTTAGTTAGTTAGTTAATTCTTTATTTCATAAAAGGTTACATGGTAACATTTTACATATATACAGTGTATACAATTTCATCCTACAGCAAGGTGGGTTCATTATTTTGAACATACAGTATCCGTGACTTAATGGCATCTATGTCATTTTCCATCATACTTTCAATGTTATACTCTGAAAGTAGTACAGACTTGGCTTCGTTAGCCAGGAACAGATCCTCGGACACATTTAACAGGCATTTTCTTAAATATTTGCAGGGATTACTAATTATTTTATAACTAAACCTGATTCTCTGCCAATTTATAAAATGATTAAACGTCATTAGTCCTGCAAGGTGACATGCTTTATGGTTGCTCTCCCAGTATCTTAGCTTCATCATTTTCTTTATTGCTTTATGGAAGCCTATTGCAAATTGTTTCAATGGGACATAACATTTCTTATTACAGAACCACAATTCTGATCCATAAAAACTCATACAATAACTCTGGAATAATTTACTAAATACATTACAGCTAACGCTAGAAAATTTCCGCAAAAGGCAATTGAATTCATTATAAAACTTATTCCTGCATCTTATTATGTCTTTGTCATTATGCAAATTGCAATCTATTACAAAGCCAAGATATCTACATTCGTGTACAACTTCTAACTTACTTTCATATAAATATAAAATCGGATCCTTGACATTATCGTGTTTGTGCTTAAAATACATACAAACGGACTTACTTGGATTAATTTCAATATCAATTGCCTTTGCTTCATTTTCAATTATGTTCAATAATTCTTGTAAACCTGATGAAGAAGGAGAAAGCAGAACCAAGTCATCGGCATAAGCAATTATGTTGCTAGATCTGTTACCCAACTTGCAGCCTGTACTACTCTCAGATACTTTTTCTATCATGTCATTAATGTAAATATTAAATAGAACTGTTGACAGAATACCACCTTGTCTCACTCCATTTTTAATTTTCCAAGGATCTGATACTGCATCTTTATGCTTAGTAGCTACACTTTGATTCCTATATAAGAAATATAAAATATTTACATAAAAAATAGGAATATTTAATTTTAAAAGTTTATGAATAAGCTTAAAATGATTAACTTTATCAAACGCTTTCTTCAGATCTATAAAAGAGGCATATACATTTGAGCTTAAAGAATTATATCTTAAAATGGTTTCCTTTAAAACTAAGCATGCTGTAGACGTAGAGTGATTCACTCTAAATCCATGCTGTCTGTCATTAAAAGTCACATACCGTTCAATATGGTATTTTAAACAATACTCAAACAGTTTGAGGAACACTGAGGATGATACAATTGGTCTGTAATTTTCTATATCACTCTGATCTTTGAATTTATCCTTTACTAAAGGTAAAATAACTCCAAAAGTCATTCTTTCAGGCAAGTATCCATGTGTGACAAAAGACGAAAAGAGTTTAGCTAATAACTTCACTAAATATTCAGAACCATGTTTGATATGATTTGAATGAACATTATCGTAACCAATGACATGCTTAAGGTCACTAATTCCTTTACATACATCATTTATATTAATATTTCCTAATAACTGTCCTTTTCTTACATTTGCATTTAATTTTGTGGTAAGGTACTGATACTTTAAATTAGATATATTTTGGCATTTTTCGTCATCAAAGATGCCTTTAAACCTCTGAGAGAATTTTTCAGCTATAAGAATTGCTTCACATTCACCTTCTATTTTCATATTAATATAGGATTTATTTTTTTTTGTCTTCCTCACTTCTTTCCAAAACACGTTATATCTTTTATTCGCCAAAGAATCAGCTAATTTGTCATTTATAATCTAGTTTTCATTTGTTTTTATATATCTTAGTGCTTTTTTTAAATGTTTTTCTAGTCTCTTTCATATGATCAAGTATATCTCCAGATAAGGGACATCCTATTTTTTTCCATATTAAAACTCTCTCTCTAGCAATTTTATACAAGTGGGATACATGATCATTCCAACCAGGTTTAATGTGTTCCTTTCTTTTTGGCACAACAGTATATTCATTAGTTGAATTTATCATAACATCCACAAGAGTTTTATATATATAATCAATTTCAATAATATGATCTTTATTTGTACATTTATATACACAACAGTCCAAACAATCCAATTTCATCAAACCCAACTGCATAATGCTTTCATTTACTTTATCTTTGTAAGTCGTTGTTACTTCATTAGAGGAAAACAGCGACCAGTTTACAAATTGTGAAAAATGAGAATCTGTTTTTATTACAGTATGTGCCATCTTAATATTAAGGTTGAAAGTTATAGGGAAATGGTCATAGAGAGCAAGATCATAGCGCACAGTTATATCAGAAACAAAACTGCTTAGACTTTGTGATAGAACAACATGATCCAACCAACTAACTGTACTCTTGCTTGGACACAAATAAGTAAAAGTATCAAGTGGCAACACTGAGTCACCAACCTTCTGTTACGACCGGGCACTCGGGTACACTAGGGCTCTTACACAGGACTCGAGTATGGCTCGCTGCCACAACGGAAACACACGATCCCAACCCCAGAGTACTGCCAGCCGAACAAAAAACGCCACTACACTCCAGAGTTCTATCTGCTATAACGGGGTATACAAGAACTCGGTACTAGCGTTTCACACAACAGACTAATAACTAGACGGGAGTTATCTAGTCTGGTCAACAATCAAACAAAGAAGAAAGTACTACAACACTAAAGAATAGTGTTGGCCGAAGCCGAAGTAATCCACCCTTGAACTAAGAACTTAAGAAGTCCTCCACCCTCTACTTCGGATCGGCACTATTACGTTACGTTAAACAATAGTCCTCGAGCATCAAGCAAGGAATCTTCTGATAAGTTAGATGCTTCTCGAATACTCATAAGAAGTAAGTATCGGATTTTGAACAGCAATTTAATGAATAACTCACTGGTAATTAAAGGCTTTAAATTGACATAAGAAGAATTATAAGAATGAGCAATAGGATATGGCAAACATTAAGAAGGAGTACTCCGACAATGCACTGGCAATAGCCTACTAAGATTGTGCTCGTGGGCCACTAATCTCTGAAGTAGCTAAGCGTGCCACACATGACATCAATAGTGCATAAACAATAATATACATAAGGAGAAGCTTCAATACTATGCTGTATCTGCTGGTCGAGCAAAGTCTAGCTGGGATACATAAGGTTAAGAGACAATGGCTGAGCAAGCGGCTCGTAGCCTAGCGAGGTCCTTAAGACTGTGCGGCCAAATTACGTTAATTGACGGGATGCTCTCTTGAGAGATCCAGATCACTAGTATCTGGTTCTCTCCTGGCGATCCTCTCAAAGTCAAGCAAATGAGATAGCACAGTGTTGGGTGGCAGAGGCAAAAGCCCTCACTCGCAACACAGTGCTAAACTCCCACGGTACACAGTCAGAAAGACCACCTAGGCGTTCCACGTCTCCGTTGCAATTGTACTGGTTCAACCGCAACCTAGTACTCATAGGAAATCACAACTCAGAAACCCTATCCCAGTCTAGCATTGCCTAAACCAGCAGAAAACAGGAACATGAATAATCGCACACAGGGAAATGCATATACGAGTGCAACAAACATCAATCAATCCTATTCTAGTTAACCCTTCCAAAAATAGGCTATCTAACAGGCACTTATCTCGTGAGAACTCAAGCGATAATACTTTGGCTGACTAAATCTGCACCAAAGGGGTCATTGGTTAAAAAGGGACGAGAAGAGAAGAAGATAGGCTGTTCAGAGAGTAGAGAAAGTTCACATCAGTCGGAAGAATATGGATAGTTGCAAGGGATATGAGAAGTCGCTCTGCCTGATGAGTTCTAAAGAATTGTGGCGAGGACCTCTCCTTTTTATACTCGGCCCTCTAGTGAGCATATCGCCAACTACTAAGGACCGCCCACTAGCAATCGTTACGTAATATTCTCTCTCAATCTGGGATCGACAAAGGATTTCCCACGCGCTGAGAGGGAGGAGGGAGGAGGGAGGGAGGCCTACCTACCTCGTGGCGCGCTCACGGGCCGTCGTTACATAACTCTCTCTCTTCTCCTCATCATTACATATAAGTCCCACACACAATACTTATAACTAATGATATAAAATAGAACTCGTTGACTCAGATGAAAACAAAATACATATTTATAATACTTATAGTACAACGGCTCACATAAACTAAGTTAGGAAACTCTACACAGACTACAGCCAAAGTTCCTGCCCTGACGATCCTAGCGAGAGTGGGGCCTGACTGGGCGTTCTGTACAGCATGCTCATACTCGACATGCGTCACACCTCCCCCAAGATTTTACTTGCTCAACCCTGAGCTAAAATCTGATATACAGAACCCCATCAAACCCCTCACACCCAGCGACCGCATGGCACTAAAACAACGCTGAGTTTACCACTAAAACACATCTTATAAAAAAAAAAAATTCACATTTCATAACTCCTCCCAACAATAGTAAAAGACATAATATCATGCTCCCAGAGCGAGCTTACAGCAGCTCAGCCGTTTGATAGTTCGTGGACTACTCAAACTCTATAGGCTATGACAAACTTATACAATTATCTATATTAAAAGAAAGAGTTTTTTTTTTTTTATGATTTTTATATTTTAATATGTTTTTTCCGGCTGCACTATAAGGGCAGCCTATTTTTTCTTCTATACCAAACGCTCAACTCCTGCTTTACGACCCAATACGCTGGGCTACAACCGCGAGCCAACAAGCACCAAGCGCAAAATACTATTCAAACTAAAGCAGGAGGCTACTCGTGTGTCAATCTACCCAGGATCATATACCCTTGAACGACCATCTGCAACCACGTTGTCACAACCGGCAATATGGCGTATGTCCAGGTTATATACCAATAACCTTAGTGACCACCTGGTCAGCCTCATATTCCGATTGTGAAACTGGTCCAAGATCTTGAGAGGGTGATGATCTGGGTAAACTACAACGACCGGACCATAGGCTGGAACATAGACCTCGAAATGCCCCAGCGCATCATCGTCCTTTTCACTTTCATTCATCAGGTTCTGAAACGTTGCTAGTGCATTCTTAAGTCCGTCAGGCATAACATTGCACTGGTAGGTACTCCCGTCCACAACAAAACCACATACCTCTTTAGCACGCTCGGACAAAGTTACAAGCAACGACCACTCACGACATTCCTTATCCCTCAGACCCTTCGTCCACACGTAATCCAGCTCTGCTTGCACCATAGGCTGTCGAGCAGGATTTATACGGTAGGGAATTAAACTGAGCCTTGCACTATCTCCAGCCTGCATGTCGGATTCTACCCCGTACATCAGGCCTGGAGAAGCAACAAACATGCGAAAGTACTGCCATAGCCTAGTAAATAACTGCCTTGCACTGTCTCCACGAACAACATGCCTAGTGCCCTCCCACAACCCAGCCGAGACCGCAGCTTCTAACCTGTAGTCTCCCTCCTTCTCCACCTTCGTCCCTAGAACAGCCAGGTCATGAGAGGGACAATCAGTACCACCCGTGCAGTCACTCCCACAGTTCATTATTGCTAAGGCTTCCCCGCCGATACCGTACATGCGCACCCCCGCATTCCTTGTGACGACATCTGCCTGCGCAGCATCACCGCTTTCAGCGACATGGCCAGATACAGTCGGTCTATGGTAGGGCTGTTGCATTAGACTAGAGCAGCATTGGGAGGCTATGCGACGACCGGGCACTGCGATACCACAGCCGACCTTACCAATCTGCTCAATGTCCTCCTTTTGACCACCACCCTTGGCAGCCATGGGTCGACCCTGACCTGGCAACCATGCCAAAGCCTCGTCGCCCACCTTAAACCACCGAAACAACGAGGCTAACGGTCTTTCAACAGTCACGTGACCTGCCCGTGGAACATCTTGCACCGCCCGAGTTGTGAGACTCAGGGGCTCGGCACGACCAGTGGGGTATGAACCGAGCTGGTGCTGGAGTGCTGCACACTGCTGCTCAGGCAGGTGCTCTAGCGCTTCCACAGCCACCAGACTCGTGTCCCCCGCCCACGGCTCCGCCGAGACATAACAATCCCTACTCTCCTCCACCTGTGCCCTACTGCCCCCCTCTCCTTCTCCACCTTGGCCGCGGCAGACCAACGCAGGGACAGTAGGCTGCTCAGGTGGTTGCCTCACAAACTCCTCCAACAGGTTCACATGACATGCTTCCCCGTCCTCGTGTTTAATCTCGACAGCACCATTACCACACTTCTGAACTTCCGGATCCTCCAACTGCAGTTTACAAATATCTGAGGGAACCAACCCGTCCAGATGCTTCCGAAGCAACCCAAGTCCTCCCCCAACATCAAACTGAGCAACCCTTTTTTCTCTCCGTGTGCAACGTTGCTGCCTCGGAGTCTCTTCCTGCCCTACCTCCTCACTAGCTATGACAGGTCCTGGGGCCTCTCCAGACTCCAACATAGGTGCCAATACTAAATCACCCAGGAGAGCCGCCGAGTCAAAACTCTTAAAACCAACTCCAGCTTTAGCCTCCTCCTGTTGATCGTTCCTCTGCTGGTCTGAAGACGGAGGACTAGGCTGTGACACTTTATCTGCCCGAGCTCGGGTGACAACACACGCCATGGGTTGTGCCTGGCACCGCTCGACACACTCTTGCTCTTCCCTACTCACGTCGGCCGTCCTCTCGGCAACGACTAAGGGTAGAACCTCAGAAGCGGGCATTGCAAAGTCGTTGCCGAGAAGAAGGTCGACGCCCTCCACTGGCAGTTTCTCCACAATCCCGACATCCAATTCACGTGTCACACCATCCACCTCCAACTCCAACCGCACCAGCGGGTATGACCGAGTTGCATTAATACCCTGCACCACTACCACCCGAGCCGCATTTATAGGGTAGCCAGTCAAGTTAGTCATCAGAGTCTGGGAAGCACCTGTATCACGCAAGACCTCTACTCCATGCTTGCGCCCCGCCCACATCACGCAACCCCGTCCTCTATGGTCGCAAAAAACATCCTGAGCAGGGTTCGAGCCTCCCAGGTGCTTCTGCATTGGCTGTGCCTCAGCCTCTGACGAACTGCCCCGGGCAAACTCAGAAAACTTCGGAGACACACCAATGTTGCAGGCCAAAGACACAGCTGCTGTAGGTGGTTTGCTAGGACAGACTCTTGCAAAGTGCCCCTTTTCATGACAATGATAACACTCCAACTCCCCTCTGGGCTTCCCTTGGTACTGGGAAGGGCCCGGCCCCTTCTTAAATGGGACGGTGCTAGTCTTGTGGTCAGTCTTGGTATCATAGCTCTTGTACTTGTTTGCATAAAGTATATCACTAACTCGGGGGGGTGGGGCATCACGCCCCTTGTTACCTGCCTCACTACGCTGGGCAGACCCGCACCCACGAATTAGTGATAGCCGGAGGTCAGCCATCTCAGCTGCCTCCTGTAGAGTTTTAGGGTTCTTTTCTTTAATAGTTAAAGTCATATCTGCACCAGTACACTTATAAAACTGCTCGAGCAGAAACAGCTCAGTCAACTGTTCGGCCGTCTCAGCTTTCTCAGAACGTGTCCAGTTAGCAAGTGCATCTTTTAAGTCCCGGGCATGTTCAAGAAAGGTCGCCTCCCTAGTCTTTGTAACACCCCGAAACTTCAATCGATATGTTTCTGGTTGCAACTCGTATGCCCGTAGGACAGCTCTCTTCAATTCTGGGTAGTCAATGCAAGACTCTAAAGGCAGTGCATCATAAGCCTTCAGACCCTTACCCGTAAGTCTTGAGGAGACCAGAGCTGCCCACTTCTCTTCAGGCCAATTATGCTCCCTACACTTCTTCTCAAAACGATTAAAAAATTCTGTGACTTCAGTTTCACTAAATGCCGGCACCAACTTGACTAAGTGGGACAAGGACTGTTCTCTTACTTGGCCCTCACGGCCCATCCGAATCCCTGTCGACTCTGCACGAGTCTTATCTAAATCTATTTGAGCACAATATTTCTCTGAGTCGTACCTAAGCTCAGCCTTGTGTCTCCTGGTCTCATCCTCGTGCCTCCTGGTCTCATCCTCGTGCCTCCTGGTCTCATCCTCGTGCCTCCTAATCTCAGCCTCAATCTCCTTCTCATGCCTCCTAGACTCAATCTCCTGCTTCTTCGTCTCAATCTTAGCCATCTCAAGTTTAAATATCATATCTGGAGACAGGCAGGAAGAGGGAGCTGCCACTACTGAAGGAGGGGGGGCAAGAACTGGGGAACCACCATACGCACCGCCCGAGGGCACTCCAATCTTCCAATTCTCATCCCTCTGTGGGAGAGTGCTAACCTCCGGCAACTGAGTGGACGGCACTGTGGGAGTCGAGTGAGAGGGGATCTGGGGAGGAACCCCCCCAAACGCCCTCTCCTCCAAAACCCCATGTCGCCCACGCAACACCCAGGAAATCAGCTCCCCCTTGGACATCCCTCCCACATTGGATAGACCCAAAACCTTGGCTATCAGGTGCAAGCCATAAACATTCACCCCAGTCAGCCTCTCCTCCGTCACGTGGTACCGCTTACTCACAAAAACTCTAGCATCCTCCTCACTAGTTACTAACGGCACCTCCTCAAATGGCATCTCTCGCTCCTCGTCAATACTAGGGCACGACATACTGAAGTTCACAAAAAATTCTCGAGACAAAAGTGTTAAACTCCCTTATGTAAGCACTAATTACTAAATTAACTGGAGTCTCTTAAATGCTCTCCTAATTGCCTTACAAAAAAAAATATTCTTCAATATGTACGCTAAAGTACGAACAAACAAATGTTGTACAACTCTGCAAAAAATTATACTGTTCACAAAATCCTAAGCAAGGTCGCCATTTGTTACGACCGGGCACTCGGGTACACTAGGGCTCTTACACAGGACTCGAGTATGGCTCGCTGCCACAACGGAAACACACGATCCCAACCCCAGAGTACTGCCAGCCGAACAAAAAACGCCACTACACTCCAGAGTTCTATCTGCTATAACGGGGTATACAAGAACTCGGTACTAGCGTTTCACACAACAGACTAATAACTAGACGGGAGTTATCTAGTCTGGTCAACAATCAAACAAAGAAGAAAGTACTACAACACTAAAGAATAGTGTTGGCCGAAGCCGAAGTAATCCACCCTTGAACTAAGAACTTAAGAAGTCCTCCACCCTCTACTTCGGATCGGCACTATTACGTTACGTTAAACAATAGTCCTCGAGCATCAAGCAAGGAATCTTCTGATAAGTTAGATGCTTCTCGAATACTCATAAGAAGTAAGTATCGGATTTTGAACAGCAATTTAATGAATAACTCACTGGTAATTAAAGGCTTTAAATTGACATAAGAAGAATTATAAGAATGAGCAATAGGATATGGCAAACATTAAGAAGAAGTACTCCGACAATGCACTGGCAATAGCCTACTAAGATTGTGCTCGTGGGCCACTAATCTCTGAAGTAGCTAAGTGTGCCACACATGACATCAATAGTGCATAAACAATAATATACATAAGAAGAAGCTTCAATACTATGCTGTATCTGCTGGTCGAGCAAAGTCTAGCTGGGATACATAAGGTTAAGAGACAATGGCTGAGCAAGCGGCTCGTAGCCTAGCGAGGTCCTTAAGACTGTGCGGCCAAATTACGTTAATTGACGGGATGCTCTCTTGAGAGATCCAGATCACTAGTATCTGGTTCTCTCCTGGCGATCCTCTCAAAGTCAAGCAAATGAGATAGCACAGTGTTGGGTGGCAGAGGCAAAAGCCCTCACTCGCAACACAGTGCTAAACTCCCACGGTACACAGTCAGAAAGACCACCTAGGCGTTCCACGTCTCCGTTGCAATTGTACTGGTTCAACCGCAACCTAGTACTCATAGGAAATCACAACTCAGAAACCCTATCCCAGTCTAGCATTGCCTAAACCAGCAGAAAACAGGAACATGAATAATCGCACACAGGGAAATGCATATACGAGTGCAACAAACATCAATCAATCCTATTCTAGTTAACCCTTCCAAAAATAGGCTATCTAACAGGCACTTATCTCGTGAGAACTCAAGCGATAATACTTTGGCTGACTAAATCTGCACCAAAGGGGTCATTGGTTAAAAAGGGACGAGAAGAGAAGAAGATAGGCTGTTCAGAGAGTAGAGAAAGTTCACATCAGTCGGAAGAATATGGATAGTTGCAAGGGATATGAGAAGTCGCTCTGCCTGATGAGTTCTAAAGAATTGTGGCGAGGACCTCTCCTTTTTATACTCGGCCCTCTAGTGAGCATATCGCCAACTACTAAGGACCGCCCACTAGCAATCGTTACGTAATATTCTCTCTCAATCTGGGATCGACAAAGGATTTCCCACGCGCTGAGAGGGAGGAGGGAGGAGGGAGGGAGGCCTACCTACCTCGTGGCGCGCTCACGGGCCGTCGTTACATAACTCTCTCTCTTCTCCTCATCATTACATATAAGTCCCACACACAATACTTATAACTAATGATATAAAATAGAACTCGTTGACTCAGATGAAAACAAAATACATATTTATAATACTTATAGTACAACGGCTCACATAAACTAAGTTAGGAAACTCTACACAGACTACAGCCAAAGTTCCTGCCCTGACGATCCTAGCGAGAGTGGGGCCTGACTGGGCGTTCTGTACAGCATGCTCATACTCGACATGCGTCACACTTCATATTCTTGTTCATAATAAAATTCATCAATTCATTCCAAAATCTACCCTTTCTATAATTTGCATTAAAATCGCCGCTTATAATTACGTTGTTAATATTTTGCTCTTCAATAAGATTATCAAGCATAGCGAGTGACTGTCTGTATTCATCTATTGCATCATCATTTTGCTTATCGCACGGTAGATAGACATTTACTATAAAATATTTCTGATTTTCCGAAGATAATATAATTCCTAAAATCCTATCATTACAATAAACAGGATTGATAAATTTACTTAAACTTTTCCTCCATAAAATAGCAACTCCCTTAGATGGCCTACCCTCTACTATCCCATCAGTGGTTTTATCTTCTACGCAAGCTACACAGTCAAAGGAATCATTGATTGTATTCATATATGGCAAATCTTCTTCAAGTAACATTAGTTCCTGCAGTAGAATTATATCATACTCATTCGATAATGTTTTTACAGTTTCTAAGTTGTTTCTAACAGAATTACAATTAAAAGAGACACAACTAAGCATATTAATAGCTAGAGGGAAATCTATGAATTATTCCTAGACTTTGACGTGTAATATTTTCTCACCACAACGCTTTTCGGCCAACATTCAGCAAGAAGTAACTGATCTCTCTCCTCTATGTCAACTGTTAATTTAAAAGATTTCCAATCTCTTACAAGATACTGCGATTCTAGTTCTTTACAATCAACAACATTAACATCAAGTTCATCATTAATGTATTGAATAATATCATTGCTCTCAGAATCCAAGTCGACATTACCTACATAAATATCCACTGTTCTGCGTGTTCCTTTAAATTTGGTGTTGCTTACTGCTTTAGTCCCCCTTACACCAACATTACGACGCCACTTCTGATCCTGGGTGGGGGGCTGGGCTTCATCGTTCCGTTTTCTATTATGAGGGGGGACTCCAGTAGGTGGGCGTCGTCTCCGTTGTACCTGAGTATACCCCTCTTCATCTTGAACATTATTGCTGGTACGCGTATAACTGGGTTCCTTTTTGCTATTTTCCTGTTGTTTCTTGTGTCTTGGGTCAGTGCTACGTGTCGTTGACTGTGAAGCAACATCGATGTTGGGAGTTCCTCCATCCTTAGTCGAGAAATCAACAGGGTTGGATTTCTCGCCTCCTTCACACAACACTTCTCGGTAGCTTGGCAGCAACAGGGGTGACACAGTATCATCAGCTCTTGTAATATCCACATCTTGTTCTCCATCAACATCAATTTGGGACAAACTTGGTGCAGACGGTTCGCCAACTGTACTCAGCAAAACTTCAATGTCCTCTCTCAGTGGTTTAGGAAGACTGTTACAATCATTAACATTAGTAGCATTTTTATCATCAAGAATCTTATCCAAGTGTTTGATTAAAAAACTATCTCTTTTGACTGATTCGAACATTTCATTCTGCTTCTTCTGTTTCAAAATTCCTTTGATTTCCATTAGTTCTTCTTTAATGAAAAATTGGTCTTCTATCATACTAATACAATTTAGTCTTACGTCCTTCATTTCTTGTAGTTCTCCTTTTAACTCAAATACCTGGTGAGTAAGTTTTTCAATAAAACCTCCAATAACCTCCAATAACCTCAAATCCAGATGATGGAGGAAAACAATTATGTTCAGCAGTCACAAAACGCGGAAGCTTAATTTGTTCATCATCACACTTTTGGAAAAGGTCGATAATATCTGCAAAGTTTTCTCTTGACTTATTTTCCGACCTTCTCCACACAGGTTTCATTTTAACTACATTAAACAAAGTCTCCTTGGCATGCTTTATCTTGTTTTCATCATAAAAGACAGTACATACATTTATGATGTCATTTTTGCACTTTGAATGTCTCGCTGACTGAACATAAGTTAATATAGCATTCTCATTATAATCAACTGTTGTTTGATCCATCTTCGCTCACTTGAATAGCAAGGGCAGCCAACACACAGCAACTTATGGCCTCTCACCTCCTTCACCACCGCTGCTGTACTGTCTATATCCTGGGTGGCATGGGACTGGTGGGAAACACAGCAGGGCAGCTGTGTTTAGATAGAATAGATATCTATCTATACTATCTTCTGTCCGAGTTGGCTTCGGCCTCAGACCCTTCATGATGTGACGTGGTCATCGTAACCAATGGGCCACCATTTGTTCTGAAGACCTCCCATCTATTGTTCTGAAGACCTCCCATCTATTGTTCTGAAGACCTCCCATCTATTGTTCTGAAGACCTCCCATCTATTGTTCTGAAGACCTCCCATCTATTGTTCTGAAGACCTCCCATCTATTGTTCTGAAGACCTCCCATCTATTGTTCTGAAGACCTCCCATCTATTGCCATGGAACACTCTCTAAAACCTCCCCCACTCCACCCCATGACTATTGATCACTCAGCAAAATGTGCAGTAGGCGTAATCGGAGGCTTTGGGCTGGTTAAAAGCTAATATTCACGCATCACTGCCGAATAAACACAAAATATCGAAGTTCCCCCTAATTCCACATCAAATTGTCCGCCACAGATATACCAAAAGTTCTAAGTACCCCATATATGCAAAACACGTCTATGGTGAGGCTAACCTTTGATTCAGTAAGGCGAATAAACACTATCAATGTCACATAAAGTCACAATTAGCTTCCAAATTTGCCGTATTTTCACAAACCACGAGATCAACACGTCCGCGAATGGAGATAAAACTGCTGTAGATAGATAGATAGATAGATAGATAGATAGATAGATAGATAGAGAGGTAGGTAGATAGATAGATAGATAGATAGATAGATAGATAGATAGATATATATATACAGATAGATAGATAGATATATAAATAGATAGATAAATAGATAGATAGATAGACAGATAGGTAGATAGACAGATAGACTCAAATCTTTATTTCATAAAAGGCAACACAATTAACTTTTACATATATACAATAGAGATAACAGTAACCTCATACATTACCGCATTCTAGGTTCATGGTTTTGTACAAACATAATTCTTGACTTGATAGCATTTATATCATTAGTTTTCAAATCTGATACGTCATATTCATGTAATAGGATATGGTTAACTTCCTTTCCTAACGATAGGTATTCATCAAGGTTTAATAAACATTTCTTTAAAAACTTGCAAGGTTTTAGGAGACATTTGTGAGCAAATCTAATTTTTAACCAATTCATTAAATGATTAAATGTCATTAGTCCAGCCAATTCACATGCATGATGATTACTTTCCCAATATTTTAATTTCATCATTTTCTTTATTGCTTTGTGGTAACCAATTGCAAATTGCTTAAGAGGAAGTTTGCACTTTTTGTTATAAAACCATAATTCAGAACCATAAAAACTTGAGCAGTAACTTTGGAACAACTGAGTAAAAACCCTAACATTAACATTAGAAAATTTACGTAAAATACAATTAAATTCATTATAAAACTTGTTACGACACCTAATTACGTCTTTGTCATTATTTAAATTATCATCTATTATAAACCCTAGATACTTTTGTTCATTAACAACATTCAATATCTCTCCACATAGCATCAACTTTGGCTTTAAGTTTTTATCTTTATTGTCTTTGAAATACATGCATGATGATTTATTAATATTAATGTCAATATCAATTTCTTTTGCTTCATTTCCAAGCATATTTAGTAAAAACTGTAATCCCGATGACGATGGTGCTAATAAAACAATATCGTCAGCGTAAGCACTAATATTACTGGATATATTTCCTAGTGTGCACCCCTTTTTACATTTAGACACTTTTTCAATCAGCTTATCTATATAAAGATTAAATAATATCGGAGACAAGACTCCTCCCTGTCTTACTCCATTCATTATTTTCCAGGGTTTTGATATTGAGTCTTTATGCTTAGTAGCAACCAGTTGATAGATAGATAGATAGACATATAGATAGATAGACATATAGATAGATAGATAGATAGATAGATAGATATGAGTAAATTTTTGAAGAACATTCTCAGCTAATAATGATGACGTCATTGAATTTACCACACACTGCATCTACTGAATATGTCGACGTATTATTACCAGAATGTTGATGCCAAGGAGATGGGCTGATCCTGTCAGAGTGGGGGTTGAGCGTCCCCTGCCTCCCAGAGCTCAACCTCACTTTATCTCATGCTAAATATGTTTCAATACTTTTTGACGTAGTTAATGGATTTCTTCTTCGATATCCGACAACAAAATGTGACTTCCCCAATTTAAACTAACTGATTTTGTCTACTCTACTTCTACAAAATTGACTTCCTAAATTTATCAACCCTCTGATTTTGACTATTTCATTAGTACTATACTACTTTTTCTTTTAGGGCAACCACTCTACACCAGGTATTATAGAGATAGCCGGTTTGCCACAGTTAAAACAGAAAACCGATTACGGCGGATGGCTGTGGCCTGATGAAGTCCATCCGCCTCTCTATTTTGCCTGGGGTGGGTGTTTGACTGTATCTCTATATTTGTCATATATCTATATTAATTTCAACTCTTTTCACATGTGTGTGTGTGTGTGTGTGTGTGTTTGTGTGTGTTGTGACGCATGTCGAGTATGAGTATGCTGTACAGAACGCCCAGTCAGGCCCCACTCTCGCTAGGATCGTCAGGGCAGGAACTTTGGCTGTAGTCTGTGTAGAGTTTCCTAACTCAGTTTATGTGAACCGTTGTACTATAAGTATTATCATTATGTATTTTGTTTTCTTCTAAGTCAACGAGTTCTATTTTATATCATTAGATATAAGTATTGTGTGTGGGACTTATATGTAATGATGAGAGGAGAGAGAGAGAGATATTACGTAACGGGGATCAGTGAGTGCGCCACGCGGGCCGGTAGGCCTAATTCCCTCCTCCCTCCTCCCTTCCTCCCTTTCAGCGCGTGGGAAGTTCTTTGTCGATCCCAGATTGAGAGAGAATATGACGTCATGATTGCCAGTGGGCGGTCCTTAAGTAGTTTGAGATATGCCGCTAGAGGGCCGAGTATAAAAAGAGAGGTTCTTGCCACCATTTCTTCAGAACTCATCAGGCAAAGCGACCTCTCATATCCCTTGCAACTATCCATATTCTTCCGACTGATGTGAACTTTCTCTACTCTCTGAACAGCCTATCTTCTTCTCTTCTCGTCCCTGTTTAACCTCCATGACCCCTTTGGTGCAGATTTAGTCAGCCAAAGTATTATCGCTTGAGTTCTCACGAGATAAGTGCCTGTTAGATAGCCTATTTTTGGAAGGGTTAACTAGAATAGGATTGATTGATGTTTGTTGCACTCGTATATGCATTTCCCTGTGTGCGATTATTCATGTTCCTGTTTTCTGCTGGTTTAGGCAATGCTAGACTGGGATAGGGTTTCTGAGTTGTGATTTCCTATGAGTACTAGGTTGCGGTTGAACCAGTACAATTGCAACGGAGACGTGGAACGCCTAGGTGGTCTTTCTGACTGTGTACCGTAGGAGTTTAGCACTGTGTTGCGAGTGAGGGCTTTTGCCTGTGCCACCCAACACTGTGCTATCTCATTTGCTTGACTTTGAGAGGATCGCCAGGAGAGAACCAGATACTAGTGATCTGGATCTCTCAAGAGAGCATCCCGTCAATTACCGTAATTTGGCCGCACAGTCTTAAGGACCTCGCTAGGCTACGAGCCGCTTGCTCAGCCATTGTCTCTTAACCTTAGATATCCCAGCTAGACTTTGCTCGACCAGCAGATACAGCATAGTATTGAAGCTTCTCCTTATGTATATTATTGTTTCTGCACTATTGATTTCATGTGTGGCACGCTTAGCTACTTCAGAGATTAGTGGCCCACGAGCACAATCTTAGTAGGCTATTGCCAGTGCATTGTCGGAGTACTTCTTCTTAATGTTTGCCATATCCTATTGCTTATTTTTATAATTCTTCTTATGTCAATTTAAAGCCTTTAATTACCAGTGAGTTATTCATTAAATTGCTGTTCAAAATCCGATACTTACTTCTTATGAGTATTCGAGAAGCATCTAACTTATCAGAAGATTCCTTGCTTGATGCTCGAGGACTATTGTTTAACGTAACGTAATAGTGCCGATCCGAAGTAGAGGGTGGAGGACTTCTTAAGTTCTTAGTTCAAGGGTGGATTACTTCGGCTTCGGCCAACACTATTCTTTAGTGTTGTAGTACTTTCTTCTTTGTTTGATTGTTGACCAGACTAGATAACTCCCGTCTTGTTATTAGTCTGTTGTGTGAAACGCTAGTACCGAGTTCTTGTATACCCCGTTATAGCAGATAGAACTCTGGAGGGTAGTGGCGTTTTTTGTTCGGCTGGCAGTACTCTGGGGTTGGGATCGTGTGTTTCCGTTGTGGCAGCGAGCCATACTCGAGTCCTGTGTAAGAGCCCTAGTGTACCCGAGTGCCCGGTCGTAACAAATGGCGACCTTGCTTAGGATTTTGTGAACAGTGTAATTTTTTGCAGAGTTGTACAACATTTGTTTGTTCGTACTTTAGCGTGCATATTGAAGAATATTTTTTTTTGTAAGGCAATTAGGAGAGCATTTAAGAGACTCCAGTTAATTTAGTAATTAGTGCTTGCATAAGGGAGTTTAACACTTTTGTCTCGAGAATTTTTTGGTGAACTTCAGTATGTCGGGCCCTAGTACTGACGAGGAGCGAGAGATGCTAAGTGAGGAGGTGCCGTTAGTAACTAGTGAGGAGGATGCTAGACTTTTTGTGAGTAAGCAGTACCATGTGACGGAGGAGAGGCTGACTGGGGTGAATGTTTATGGCTTGCACCTGATAGCCAAGGTTTTGGGTCTATCCAATGTAGGAGGGATGTCCAAGGGGGAGCTGATTTCCTGGGTGTTGCGTGGGCGACATGGGGTTTCGGAGGAGAGGGCGTTTGGGGGGGTTCCTCCCCAGATCCCCTCTCACTCGACTACCACAGTGCCGTCCACTCAGTTGCCGGAGGTTAGCACTCTCCCACAGAGGGATGAGCATTGGAAGATTGGAGTGCCCTCGGGCGGTGCGTAATGGTGGTTCCCCAGTTCTTGCCCCCCCTCCTTCAGTAGTGGCAGCTCCCTCTTCCGGCCTGTCTCCTGAGATGATATTTAAACTCGAGCTTGCTAAAATGGAGAATGAGGCTAGGAAGCAGGAGATGGAGAATGAGGTTAGGAAGCAGGAGATGGAGAATGAGTCTAGGAGGCATGAGAAGGAGATGGAGGCTGAGTCTAGGAGGTATGCAATCGAGGCTGAGTCTAGGAAGCAGGAGAATGAGACTAGGAGGCACGAGGATGAGACTAGGAGGCACGAGGCTGAGCTTAGATACGACTCCGAGAAATATTGTGCTCAGATAGACTTAGATAAGACTCGTGCAGAGTCGACAGGGATTCGGATGGGCCGGGAGGGCCAAGTAAGAGAACAGTCCCTTGTCCCACTTAGTCAAATTGGTGCCGGCATTTAGTGAAACTGAAGTCACAGAATTTTTTAATCGTTTTGAGAAGAAGTGTAGGGAGCATAATTGGCCTGAAGAGAAGTGGGCAGCTCTGGTCTCCTCAAGACTTACGGGTAAGGGTCTGAAGGCTTATGATGCACTGCCTTTAGAGTCTTGCATTGACTACCCAGTATTGAAGAGAGCTGTCCTACGGGCATACGAGTTGCAACCAGAAACATATCGATTGAAGTTTCGGGGTGTTACGAAGACTAGGGAGGCGACCTTTCTTGAACATGCCCGGGACTTAAAAGATGCACTTACAAACTGGACACGTTCTGAGAAAGCTGAGACGGCCGAACAGTTGACTGAGCTGTTTCTGCTCGAGCAGTTTTATAAGTGTACAGGTGCAGAAATGACTTTAACTATTAAAGAAAAGAATCCAAAAACTCTACAGGAGGCAGCTGAGATGGCTGACCTCCGGCTATCATTAATTCGTGGGTGCGGGTCTGCCCAGCGTAGTGAGGCAGGTAACAAGGGGCGTGACGCCCCACCCCCCCGAGTTAGTAATATATCTTATGCAAACAAGTACAAGAGTTATGATACCAAGACTGACCACAAGACTAGCACCGTCCCATTTAAGAAGGGGCCGGGCCCTTCCCAGTACCAAGGGAAGCCCAAAGGGGAGTTAGAGTGTTATCAATGTCATAAAAAGGGGCACTTTGCAAGAGTCTGTCCTAGCAAACCACCTACAGCAGCTGTGTCTTTGGCCTGCAACATTGGTGTGTCTCTGAAGCCTTCTGAGTTTGCCCGGGGCAGTTCGTCAGAGGCTGAGGCACAGCCAATGCAGAAGCACCTGGGAGGCTCGAACCCTGCTCAGGATGTTTTTTGCGACCATAGAGGACGGGGGTTGCGTGATGTGGGCGGGGCGCAAGCATGGAGTAGAGGTCTTGCATGATACAGGTGCTTCCCAGACTTTGATGAAAAACTTGACTGGCTACCCTATAAATGCGGCTCGGGTGGTGGTGGTGCAGGGTATTAATGCAACTCGGTCATACCCGCTGGTGCGGTTGGAGTTGGAGGTGGATGGTGTGGCACGTGAATTGGATGTTGGGATTGTGGAGAAACTGCCAGTGGAGGGCGTCGACCTTCTTCTCGGCAACGACTTTGCAATGCCCGCTTCTGAGGTTCTACCCTTAGTCGTTGCCGAGAGGCCGGCCGACGTGAGTAGGGAAGAGCGAGAGGGAGGGGTCGAGCGGTGCCAGGCACAACCCATGGCGTTGTGCTGTCACCCGAGCTCGGGCAGCTAAAGTGTCACAGCCTAGTCCTCCGTCTTCAGACCAGCAGAGGAACGATCAACAGGAGGAGGCTAAAGCTGGAGTTGGTTTTAAGAGTTTTGACTCGGCGGCTCTCCTGGGTGATTCAGTATTAGCACCATTACTTAGTTCTGGAGTAGCCCCTGGGCCTGTCATCGAGAGTGACGAGGCTGGGCATGACGAGTCTCCACGACAGCAACGTTATGAACATCGAGAGAGACAGAGGGAGCAGCTCAGTATCGGGGAGGGTCATGCATTGCTCCGGGAGCAGTTAGATCGCTTGGCACCCTCAGATATACGTCGGTTGCAGCTGGAGGACCCTGAGCTCCAAACGTGTGCTAATGGAGCTGTGGAGCTCGACGAGGACGGTGATGCACAGCCGGGAGATTTTTTTTATTTAGATGGCATCCTGTATCGGCGTTTTCAAGACCCTAACCGTAGCTGGAAGATGGGGTCCGGGGTAGTGGACCAGTTGATGGTGCCGCGGGAGTGCAGGGATAGCCTACTGAGTTTGGCGCATGACACACCGCTGGCAGGACATTTGGGGGTAAGAAAAACGGTGGCGGCTTTGGGGAAGTTGTTTTGGTGGCCGGGGATGAAGTCTCATGTGCAGTCCTGGATAAACTCATGTGATATTTGTCAACGGGTCGGGAAACCAAACCAAGTTATTCCTAAAGCTCCGTTGCACCCTATTCCTGTAATTGGGCCACCTTTTAGTAAGATTGTTGTTGACATGGTTGGTCCCCTCCCTCCCACAAAGGCTGGTAATAAATTTTTGTTAACCATCATGGATGTTGCCACTAGATACCCCGATGCATACCCCATGAAAAACGGCATGGCTAAGACGGTAGTCAGTAACTTGTTGTGGTACTTTTCAAGGTACGGGTACCCGGAGGAGATTCAGTCTGATCAGGGGTCCAATTTCACCTCCAATCTCTTTAAGCAAACAATGCAACAGCATGGAATACGGGCGGTGGTATCGTCAGCGTATCACCCTGAGAGCCAAGGGGTGCTTGAGCGGTGGCATGCCACCCTTAAAAGCATGCTCAGGTGTTATTGTGCTGATAACGGAAGAGATTGGGATCTTGGATTGCCGTATGTACTGTTTGCTGCTCGGGAAGTGCCTGGTGAGAGCCTGGGATTTAGTCCAAACGAGCTGATTTTTTGGACACCGAGTCAGGGGCCCCCTTAATATGCTGCGGGAAATTTGGGAAGGAACTGTGCCGCCTTGTTCCTTGTTGAAGTATGTGTTTGAAAGCCGTGAGCGCATGCTTAAGAGTCTGGAGATGGCAGGTCGGAATTTAACAGGGTCACAAGCTTTAATGAAGGACAGGTATGATCGCAAAGTGAAGCTCCGGGAGTTCATTGTGGGACAGGAGGTGTTGATTTTGTTGCCTTTGGTGGGTAACCCCTTGTCGGCGAAGTATACTGGACCCTATAAAATTGTGGAGAAAATTTCGGACCTAGATTACCTTGTTGCCACTCCAGACAGGAGGAAGAAGAATCAGTTATGTCACGTGAACCTGATAAAAGAGTATGTGAGGCGCCCCTCTGAGCCTCTCACTGTCCCTGTGTTGGCTTGTTGCGGCCGTGGTGGAGAAGGAGAGGGGGACAGTCAAGCTTCAGAGGAGGATAGCTGGGATCACCATGTTTCAGCGGATCAGTGGGCGGGGAACTCGAGCCTAAGGGCTGACGAGGCTATAGCCCATTTGCCTGAGCCGCAATTTGAAGCTATCCGTCAGTTGCTCGGTTTATACCCCACTGTATTCGCTGAACATCCAGGCCTCACTACTCAGGCTATGCATGATGTTGACGTGGGGCACCATCTACCCTTTAAGTCAATCCCATACCGTGTGCCCCCCATAAAACTACCCGCTCTGAGGGATGAGTTGGAGTATATGCTCGGTAGAGGGTTGATAGAGAAAGGTACCGTTAAATGGACTTCCCCCGTAACACTGCAGCCTAAACCAGATGGCAAGGTACGCTTCTGTATTGATTTCCGTAGGCTAAACGGTTTGACTCCAACTAACCCATATCCTCTTCCTCGGGTTGATGATAGTGTTGATAAAATTGGTAATGCTCGGTTTTTGTCTAAAGTTGATTTAGTAAAAGGTTACTGGCAAGTACCTTTGTCCGAGCGCGCTGGAGAGGTGTGTGGTTTTGTGGTGGACGGGAGTACTTACCGGTGTAATGTTATGCCCTACGGACTTAAGAATGCACCAGCAACGTTTCAGAACCTGATGAATGAAATTGTCAAGGACATTCCAAATTGCACCGTATACTTGGACGATGTAATCATTTATGATGACGACTTTGAGAGCCATTGTGAGCACCTGGAGACCTTGTTCCGGAAACTTAGTGAAGCAAGTCTGGTAGTAAATTTGGCAAAGTGTGACTTCGTAAAAGCCACTGTGCAGTACCTTGGGTTTGTAGTGGGAAGGGGACAGGTGTGCCCTCCTCAGAACAAGGTACAGGCTATCAATAAATTTCCGCACCCAACCACCAAGAAGCAGATCATGAGATTCTTGGGTATGATAGGCTACTACAGACGCTTTATAAAAGGTTACTCTACGGTGTTGGCACCTCTCACAGATTTGTTATCTAAAGACAAAAAGTTTTTGTGGGCGCCTGAGTGTGAAAAGGCTTTTAATTTAGTGAAGCATTTGCTGTGTACTCACCCGATACTCAGGGCCCCAGACTTTAACAGGCCTTTTCAGCTGGCAACAGATGCTAGTGGTGTAGGGGCTGGTGCCGTCTTGCTACAGACAGACAATGAAGGTGTGGAACACCCAGTAAGTTTCTTTTCTAAGAAGTTCAATGCTGCACAAAAGAACTATTCTACAATAGAAAAGGAATTACTGGCGATTGTGCTGTCACTCAGGCACTTCGAGGTGTATGTTCCAGCCTATGGCCCAGTCGTGGTTATCTACACTGATCATCACCCTTTGAGATTCCTAAATCAATTTCACAATCGCAATATGAGACTGACCCGGTGGTCATTGATGTTGCAGGAGTATAACCTGGACATCCGGCATATTGCGGGATGTGACAATGTGATTGCGGATTGTTTATCGAGGGTAGATGATCAGTCGTAGGCTATCACAGGTGTATGATCCCGAAGAGATTGACACACGGGTAGCCTCCTGCTTTGGTTTGAGTAGTATTTTGCGCTTGGTGCTTGTTGGCTCGCGGTTGTAGCCCAGCGTTTTGGGTCGTAAAGCAGGATTGTTGAGCGTTTGGTATAGAAGAAAATAGGCTGCCCTTATAGTGCAGCCGGAAAAAAACATATTAAAATATAAAAATCATATAAAAACTCTTTCTTTTTGATATAGATAATTGTATAAGTTTGTCATAGCCTATAGTGTTTGAGTAGTCCACGAACTATCAAACGGCTGAGCTGCTGTAAGCTCGCTCTGGGAGCATGATATTATGTCTTTTACTATTGTTGGGAGGAGTTATGAAATGTGAATTTTTTTTTTTATAAGATGTGTTTTAGTGATAAACTCAGCGTTGTTTTAGTGCCATGCGGTCGCTGGGTGTGAGGGGTTTGATGGGGTTTTGTATATCAGATTTTAGCTCAGGGTTGAGCAAGTAAAATCTTGGGGGAGGTGTGACGCATGTCGAGTATGAGCATGCTGTACAGAACGCCCAGTCAGGCCCCACTCTCGCTAGGATCGTCAGGGCAGGAACTTTGGCTGTAGTCTGTGTAGAGTTTCCTAACTCAGTTTATGTGAACCGTTGTACTATAAGTATTATCATTATGTATTTTGTTTTCTTCTAAGTCAACGAGTTCTATTTTATATCATTAGATATAAGTATTGTGTGTGGGACTTATATGTAATGATGAGAGGAGAGAGAGAGAGATATTACGTAACGGGGATCAGTGAGTGCGCCACGCGGGCCGGTAGGCCTAATTCCCTCCTCCCTCCTCCCTTCCTCCCTTTCAGCGCGTGGGAAGTTCTTTGTCGATCCCAGATTGAGAGAGAATATGACGTCATGATTGCCAGTGGGCGGTCCTTAAGTAGTTTGAGATATGCCGCTAGAGGGCCGAGTATAAAAAGAGAGGTTCTTGCCACCATTTCTTCAGAACTCATCAGGCAAAGCGACCTCTCATATCCCTTGCAACTATCCATATTCTTCCGACTGATGTGAACTTTCTCTACTCTCTGAACAGCCTATCTTCTTCTCTTCTCGTCCCTGTTTAACCTCCATGACCCCTTTGGTGCAGATTTAGTCAGCCAAAGTATTATCGCTTGAGTTCTCACGAGATAAGTGCCTGTTAGATAGCCTATTTTTGGAAGGGTTAACTAGAATAGGATTGATTGATGTTTGTTGCACTCGTATATGCATTTCCCTGTGTGCGATTATTCATGTTCCTGTTTTCTGCTGGTTTAGGCAATGCTAGACTGGGATAGGGTTTCTGAGTTGTGATTTCCTATGAGTACTAGGTTGCGGTTGAACCAGTACAATTGCAACGGAGACGTGGAACGCCTAGGTGGTCTTTCTGACTGTGTACCGTAGGAGTTTAGCACTGTGTTGCGAGTGAGGGCTTTTGCCTGTGCCACCCAACACTGTGCTATCTCATTTGCTTGACTTTGAGAGGATCGCCAGGAGAGAACCAGATACTAGTGATCTGGATCTCTCAAGAGAGCATCCCGTCAATTACCGTAATTTGGCCGCACAGTCTTAAGGACCTCGCTAGGCTACGAGCCGCTTGCTCAGCCATTGTCTCTTAACCTTAGATATCCCAGCTAGACTTTGCTCGACCAGCAGATACAGCATAGTATTGAAGCTTCTCCTTATGTATATTATTGTTTCTGCACTATTGATTTCATGTGTGGCACGCTTAGCTACTTCAGAGATTAGTGGCCCACGAGCACAATCTTAGTAGGCTATTGCCAGTGCATTGTCGGAGTACTTCTTCTTAATGTTTGCCATATCCTATTGCTTATTTTTATAATTCTTCTTATGTCAATTTAAAGCCTTTAATTACCAGTGAGTTATTCATTAAATTGCTGTTCAAAATCCGATACTTACTTCTTATGAGTATTCGAGAAGCATCTAACTTATCAGAAGATTCCTTGCTTGATGCTCGAGGACTATTGTTTAACGTAACGTAATAGTGCCGATCCGAAGTAGAGGGTGGAGGACTTCTTAAGTTCTTAGTTCAAGGGTGGATTACTTCGGCTTCGGCCAACACTATTCTTTAGTGTTGTAGTACTTTCTTCTTTGTTTGATTGTTGACCAGACTAGATAACTCCCGTCTTGTTATTAGTCTGTTGTGTGAAACGCTAGTACCGAGTTCTTGTATACCCCGTTATAGCAGATAGAACTCTGGAGGGTAGTGGCGTTTTTTGTTCGGCTGGCAGTACTCTGGGGTTGGGATCGTGTGTTTCCGTTGTGGCAGCGAGCCATACTCGAGTCCTGTGTAAGAGCCCTAGTGTACCCGAGTGCCCGGTCGTAACAGTGTGTGTGTGTGTGTGTGCTTGTGCTTGCTTGCGTGGTGTATATGTGTGCGTGGGTGTAAGTGTGTGTGTTTATGGAGGCTTTATAATTACAGGACGAACTAGATCCTTGTTTTTTGTTCTTGGCAGGATCACACGGAGGCAGAAGAAATATATCACAGGATCAACTAGATCATTTTTTCCCTGTAGGATCATTACAGGTGGTGTCACACTATCACATCATCCGAGAATATTTATCGGAGTCTGGCATCTGCAACAATTTAATACGTCCTTTTTTATTTGAGTAATTTATTCCTATTAAAGGTGTATTTTCTCCTTTATTATAAGCTACTAACTTGAAAATATCGTCAAAAGGAAAACAGAATTAGTCAGATAACAACCTTTTCTTTATTATATTTTGCATACGATAAACTGACTCCGAGCTCAATATCGGATACATGCCGTCGTGTGACACTGGCTTAAAAAATACAGGATGAACTACATACAGGATGAACTACATACAGGATGAACTACATACAGGATGAACTACATACAGGATGAACTACATACAGCATGAACAACATACAGCATGAACTACATACAAGATGAACTACATACAGCATGAACTACATACAAGATGAACTACATACAGGATGAACAACATACAGCATGAACTACATACAAGATGAACTACATACAGCATGAACTACATACAAGATGAACTACATACAATATGAACTACATACAAGATGAACTACATACAGGATGAACTACATACAGGATGAACTACATACAGCATGAACTACATACAGGATGAACTACATACAGGATGAACTACATACAGGATGAACTACATACAGGATGAAATACATACAGGATGAACTACATACAGGATGAACTACATACAGGATGAACTACATACAGGATGAACTACATACAGGATGAACTACATACAGCATGAACTACATACAGGATGAACTACATACAGGATGAACTACATACAAGATGAACTACATACAGGATGAACTACATACAGGATGAACTACATACAGGATGAACTACATACAGCATGAACTACATACAGGATGAACTACATACAAGATGAACTACATACAGCATGAACTACATACAGGATGAACTACATACAGGATGAACTACATACAGGATGAACTACATACAGCATGAACTACATACAGGATGAACTACATACAGGATGAACTACATACAAGATGAACTACATACAGGATGAACTACATACAGGATGAACTACATACAGGATGAACTACATACAGGATGAACTACATACAGGATGAACTACATACAGGATGAACTACATACAGGATGAACTACATACAGGATGAACTACATACAGGATGAACTACATACAGGATGAACTACATACAGGATGAACTACATACAGGATGAACTACATACAGGATGAACTACATACAGGATGAACTACATACAGGATGAACTACATACAGGATGAACTACATACAGGATGAACTACATACAGGATGAACTACATACAGGATGAACTACATACAGGATGAACTACATACAGGATGAACTACATACAGGATGAACTACATACAGGATGAACTACATACTGGATGAACTACATACAGGATGAACTACATACAGGATGAACTACATACAGGATGAACTACATACAGGATGAACTACATACTGGATGAACTACATACAGGATGAACTACATACAGGATGAACTACATACTGGATGAACTACATACAGGATGAACTACATACTGGATGAACTACATACAGGATGAACTACATACAGGATGAACTACATACAGGATGAACTACATACTGGATGAACTACATACAGGATGAACTACATACAGGATGAACTACATACAGGATGAACTACATACAGATGAACTACATACAGGATGAACTACATACAGGATGAACTACATACAGGATGAACTACATACAGGATGAACTACATACAGGATGAACTACATACAGGATGAACTACATACAGGATGAACTACATACAGGATGAACTACATACTGGATGAACTACATACAGGATGAACTACATACTGGATGAACTACATACAGGATGAACTACATACAGGATGAACTACATACTGGATGAACTACATACAGGATGAACTACATACTGGATGAACTACATACAGGATGAACTACATACAGGATGAACTACATACAGGATGAACTACATACTGGATGAACTACATACAGGATAAACTACATACAGCATGAACTACATACAGGATGAACTACATACAAGATGAACTACATACAGGATGAACTACATACAGGATGAACTACATACAGGATGAACTACATACAGGATGAACTACATACAGGATGAACTACATACAGGATGAACTACATACAGGATGAACTACATACAGGATGAACTACATACAGCATGAACTACATACAGGATGAACTACATACAGGATGAACTACATACAGGATGAACTACATACAGGATGAACTACATACAGGATGAACTACATACAGCATGAACTACATACAGGATGAACTACATACAGCATGAACTACATACAGGATGAACTACATACAGGATGAACTACATACAGGATGAACTACATACAGGATGAACTACATACAGGATGAACTACATACAGCATGAACTACATACAGGATGAACTACATACAGGATGAACTACATACAGCATGAACTACATACAGGATGAACTACATACAGGATGAACTACATACAGGATGAACTACATACAGGATGAACTACATACAGGATGAACTACATACAGGATGAACTACATACAGGATGAACTACATACAGGAATGAACTACATACAGGATGAACTACATACAGGATGAACTACATACAGGATGAACTACATACAGGATGAACTACATACAGGATGAACTACATACAGGATGAACTACATACAGGATGAACTACATGCAGGATGGAACTACATACAGGATGAACTACATACAGGATGAACTACATACAGGATGAACTACATACAGGATGAACTACATACAGGATGAACTACATACAGGATGAACTACATACAGGATGAACTACATACAGGATGAACTACATACAGGATGAACTACATACAGGATGAACTACATACAGGATGAACTACATACAGG
>JBAKBP010028004.1:0-29258 GCA_037953745.1 Lithodes maja | reverse complement strand
GGAGACACAAAACGGGATTTAGAGCCTCTATAACTGGGCTATCTACACGAGAGGTAGACATATAATACAGCTAAAATCACCCTAAAAACTAAGATAATTAACATTGAATTGACAAAATAATAATTTATCAAAAACTATTTTCTGAGATTGGACACTAAAGTGATTTGGTCTTGTATGGTGGAGACACAAAACGGGATTTAGAGCCTCTATAACTGGGCTATCTACACGAGAGGTAGACATATAATACAGCTAAAATCACCCTAAAAACTAAGATAATTAACATTGAATTGACAAAATAATAATTTCTCAAAAACTATTTTCTGAGATTGGACACTAAAGTGATTTGGTCTTGTATGGTGGAGACACAAAACGGGATTTAGAGCCTCTATAACTGGGCTATCTACACGAGAGGTAGACATATAATACAGCTAAAATCACCCTAAAAACTAAGATAATTAACATTGAATTGACAAAATAATAATTTCTCAAAAACTATTTTCTGAGATTGGACACTAAAGTGATTTGGTCTTGTATGGTGGAGACACAAAACGGGATTTAGAGCCTCTATAACTGGGCTATCTACACGAGAGGTAGACATATAATACAGCTAAAATCACCCTAAAAACTAAGATAATTAACATTGAATTGACAAAATAATAATTTCTCAAAAACTATTTTCTGAGATTGGACACTAAAGTGATTTGGTCTTGTATGGTGGAGACACAAAACGGGATTTAGAGCCTCTATAACTGGGCTATCTACACGAGAGGTAGACATATAATACAGCTAAAATCACCCTAAAAACTAAGATAATTAACATTGAATTGACAAAATAATAATTTCTCAAAAACTATTTTCTGAGATTGGACACTAAAGTGATTTGGTCTTGTATGGTGGAGACACAAAACGGGATTTAGAGCCTCTATAACTGGGCTATCTACACGAGAGGTAGACATATAATACAGCTAAAATCACCCTAAAAACTAAGATAATTAACATTGAATTGACAAAATAATAATTTCTCAAAAACTATTTTCTGAGATTGGACACTAAAGTGATTTGGTCTTGTATGGTGGAGACACAAAACGGGATTTAGAGCCTCTATAACTGGGCTATCTACACGAGAGGTAGACATATAATACAGCTAAAATCACCCTAAAAACTAAGATAATTAACATTGAATTGACAAAATAATAATTTCTCAAAAACTATTTTCTGAGATTGGACACTAAAGTGATTTGGTCTTGTATGGTGGAGACACAAAACGGGATTTAGAGCCTCTATAACTGGGCTATCTACACGAGAGGTAGACATATAATACAGCTAAAATCACCCTAAAAACTAAGATAATTAACATTGAATTGACAAAATAATAATTTCTCAAAAACTATTTTCTGAGATTGGACACTAAAGTGATTTGGTCTTGTATGGTGGAGACACAAAACGGGATTTAGAGCCTCTATAACTGGGCTATCTACACGAGAGGTAGACATATAATACAGCTAAAATCACCCTAAAAACTAAGATAATTAACATTGAATTGACAAAATAATAATTTCTCAAAAACTATTTTCTGAGATTGGACACTAAAGTGATTTGGTCTTGTATGGTGGAGACACAAAACGGGATTTAGAGCCTCTATAACTGGGCTATCTACACGAGAGGTAGACATATAATACAGCTAAAATCACCCTAAAAACTAAGATAATTAACATTGAATTGACAAAATAATAATTTCTCAAAAACTATTTTCTGAGATTGGACACTAAAGTGATTTGGTCTTGTATGGTGGAGACACAAAACGGGATTTAGAGCCTCTATAACTGGGCTATCTACACGAGAGGTAGACATATAATACAGCTAAAATCACCCTAAAAACTAAGATAATTAACATTGAATTGACAAAATAATAATTTCTCAAAAACTATTTTCTGAGATTGGACACTAAAGTGATTTGGTCTTGTATGGTGGAGACACAAAACGGGATTTAGAGCCTCTATAACTGGGCTATCTACACGAGAGGTAGACATATAATACAGCTAAAATCACCCTAAAAACTAAGATAATTAACATTGAATTGACAAAATAATAATTTCTCAAAAACTATTTTCTGAGATTGGACACTAAAGTGATTTGGTCTTGTATGGTGGAGACACAAAACGGGATTTAGAGCCTCTATAACTGGGCTATCTACACGAGAGGTAGACATATAATACAGCTAAAATCACCCTAAAAACTAAGATAATTAACATTGAATTGACAAAATAATAATTTCTCAAAAACTATTTTCTGAGATTGGACACTAAAGTGATTTGGTCTTGTATGGTGGAGACACAAAACGGGATTTAGAGCCTCTATAACTGGGCTATCTACACGAGAGGTAGACATATAATACAGCTAAAATCACCCTAAAAACTAAGATAATTAACATTGAATTGACAAAATAATAATTTCTCAAAAACTATTTTCTGAGATTGGACACTAAAGTGATTTGGTCTTGTATGGTGGAGACACAAAACGGGATTTAGAGCCTCTATAACTGGGCTATCTACACGAGAGGTAGACATATAATACAGCTAAAATCACCCTAAAAACTAAGATAATTAACATTGAATTGACAAAATAATAATTTCTCAAAAACTATTTTCTGAGATTGGACACTAAAGTGATTTGGTCTTGTATGGTGGAGACACAAAACGGGATTTAGAGCCTCTATAACTGGGCTATCTACACGAGAGGTAGACATATAATACAGCTAAAATCACCCTAAAAACTAAGATAATTAACATTGAATTGACAAAATAATAATTTCTCAAAAACTATTTTCTGAGATTGGACACTAAAGTGATTTGGTCTTGTATGGTGGAGACACAAAACGGGATTTAGAGCCTCTATAACTGGGCTATCTACACGAGAGGTAGACATATAATACAGCTAAAATCACCCTAAAAACTAAGATAATTAACATTGAATTGACAAAATAATAATTTCTCAAAAACTATTTTCTGAGATTGGACACTAAAGTGATTTGGTCTTGTATGGTGGAGACACAAAACGGGATTTAGAGCCTCTATAACTGGGCTATCTACACGAGAGGTAGACATATAATACAGCTAAAATCACCCTAAAAACTAAGATAATTAACATTGAATTGACAAAATAATAATTTCTCAAAAACTATTTTCTGAGATTGGACACTAAAGTGATTTGGTCTTGTATGGTGGAGACACAAAACGGGATTTAGAGCCTCTATAACTGGGCTATCTAATACATGAGAGGTAGACATATAATACAGCTAAAATCACCCTAAAAACTAAGATAATTAACATTGAATTGACAAAATAATAATTTCTCAAAAACTATTTTCTGAGATTGGACACTAAAGTGATTTGGTCTTGTATGGTGGAGACACAAAACGGGATTTAGAGCCTCTATAACTGGGCTATCTTAATACATGAGAGGTAGACATATAATACAGCTAAAATCACCCTAAAAACTAAGATAATTAACATTGAATTGACAAAATAATAATTTCTCAAAAACTATTTTCTGAGATTGGACACTAAAGTGATTTGGTCTTGTATGGTGGAGACACAAAACGGGATTTAGAGCCTCTATAACTGGGCTATCTTAATACATGAGAGGTAGACATATAATACAGCTAAAATCACCCTAAAAACTAAGATAATTAACATTGAATTGACAAAATAATAATTTCTCAAAAACTATTTTCTGAGATTGGACACTAAAGTGATTTGGTCTTGTATGGTGGAGACACAAAACGGGATTTAGAGCCTCTATAACTGGGCTATCTACACGAGAGGTAGACATATAATACAGCTAAAATCACCCTAAAAACTAAGATAATTAACATTGAATTGACAAAATAATAATTTCTCAAAAACTATTTTCTGAGATTGGACACTAAAGTGATTTGGTCTTGTATGGTGGAGACACAAAACGGGATTTAGAGCCTCTATAGCTGGGCTATCTACACGAGAGGTAGACATATAATACAGCTAAAATCACCCTAAAAACTAAGATAATTAACATTGAATTGACAAAATAATAATTTCTCAAAAACTATTTTCTGAGATTGGACACTAAAGTGATTTGGTCTTGTATGGTGGAGACACAAAACGGGATTTAGAGCCTCTATAACTGGGCTATCTTAATACATGAGAGGTAGACATATAATAGAGCTAAAATCACCCTAAAAACTAGGCTAATTAACATTGAATTGACAAAATAATATTTTCTCAAAAACTATTTTCTGAGATTGGACACTAAAGTGAATTGGTCTTGTATGGTGGAGACATAAAACGGGATTTAGAGCCAATATAACTGGGCTATCTTAATACATGAGAGGTAGACATATAATAGAGCTAAAATCACCCTAAAAACTAGGCTAATTAACATTGAATTGACAAAATAATATTTTCTCAAAAACTATTTTCTGAGATTGGACACTAAAGTGAATTGGTCTTGTATGGTGGAGACATAAAACGGGATTTAGAGCCAATATAACTGGGCTATCTTAATACATGAGAGGTAGACATATAATAGAGCTAAAATCACCCTAAAAACTAGGCTAATTAACATTGAATTGACAAAATAATATTTTCTCAAAAACTATTTTCTGAGATTGGACACTAAAGTGAATTGGTCTTGTATGGTGGAGACATAAAACGGGATTTAGAGCCAATATAACTGGGCTATCTTAATACATGAGAGGTAGACATATAATAGAGCTAAAATCACCCTAAAAACTAGGCTAATTAACATTGAATTGACAAAATAATATTTTCTCAAAAACTATTTTCTGAGATTGGACACTAAAGTGAATTGGTCTTGTATGGTGGAGACATAAAACGGGATTTAGAGCCCCTATAACTGGGCTATCTTAATACATGAGAGGTAGACATATAATAGAGCTAAAATCACCCTAAAAACTAGGCTAATTAACATTGAATTGACAAAATAATATTTTCTCAAAAACTATTTTCTGAGATTGGACACTAAAGTGAATTGGTCTTGTATGGTGGAGACATACAACGGGATTTAGAGCCTCTATAACTGGGCTATCTTAATACATGAGAGGTAGACATATAATAGAGCTAAAATCACCCTAAAAACTAGGCTAATTAACATTGAATTGACAAAATAATATTTTCTCAAAAACTATTTTCTGAGATTGGACACTAAAGTGAATTGGTCTTGTATGGTGGAGACATAAAACGGGATTTAGAGCCTCTATAACTGGGCTATCTTAATACATGAGAGGTAGACATATAATAGAGCTAAAATCACCCTAAAAACTAGGCTAATTAACATTGAATTGACAAAATAATATTTTCTCAAAAACTATTTTCTGAGATTGGACACTAAAGTGAATTGTGTCTTGTGGTGGAGACATAAAACGGGATTTAGAGCCTCTATAACTGGGCTATCTTAATACATGAGAGGTAGACATATAATAGAGCTAAAATCACCCTAAAAACTAGGCTAATTAACATTGAATTGACAAAATAATATTTTCTCAAAAACTATTTTCTGAGATTGGACACTAAAGTGAATTGGTCTTGTATGGTGGAGACATAAAAACGGGATTTAGAGCCTCTATAACTGGGCTATCTTAATACATGAGAGGTAGACATATAATAGAGCTAAAATCACCCTAAAAACTAAGATAATTAACATTGAATTGAAAAAATAATATTTTCTCAAAAACTATTTTCTGAGATTGGACACTAAGTGATTTGGTCTTGTATGGTGGAGACATAAAACGGGATTTAGAGCCTCTATAACTGGGCTATCTTAATACATGAGAGGTAGACATATAATAGAGCTAAAATCACCCTAAAAACTAAGATAATTAACATTGAATTGAAAAAATAATATTTTCTCAAAAACTATTTTCTGAGATTGGACACTAAAGTGATTTGGTCTTGTATGGTGGAAACATAAAACGGGATTTAGAGCCTCTATAACTGGGCTATCTTAATACATGAGAGGTAGACATATAATAGAGCTAAAATCACCCTAAAAACTAGGCTAATTAACATTGAATTGACAAAATAATATTTTCTCAAAAACTATTTTCTGAGATTGGACACTAAAGTGAATTGGTCTTGTATGGTGGAGACATAAAACGGGATTTAGAGCCTCTATAACTGGGCTATCTTAATACATGAGAGGTAGACATATAATAGAGCTAAAATCACCCTAAAAACTAGGCTAATTAACATTGAATTGACAAAATAATATTTTCTCAAAAACTATTTTCTGAGATTGGACACTAAAGTGAATTGGTCTTGTATGGTGGAGACATAAAACGGGATTTAGAGCCTCTATAACTGGGCTATCTACACGAGAGGTAGACATATAATAGAGCTAAAATCACCCTAAAAACTAGTCTAATTAACATTGAATTGACAAAATAATATTTTCTCAAAAACTATTTTCTGAGATTGGACACTAAAGTGAATTGGTCTTGTATGGTGGAGACATAAAACGGGATTTAGAGCCTCTATAACTGGGCTATCTTAATACATGAGAGGTAGACATATAATAGAGCTAAAATCACCCTAAAAACTAGGCTAATTAACATTGAATTGACAAAATAATATTTTCTCAAAAACTATTTTCTGAGATTGGACACTAAAGTGAATTGGTCTTGTATGGTGGAGACATAAAACGGGATTTAGAGCCTCTATAACTGGGCTATCTACACGAGAGGTAGACATATAATAGAGCTAAAATCACCCTAAAAACTAGGCTAATTAACATTGAATTGACAAAATAATATTTTCTCAAAAACTATTTTCTGAGATTGGACACTAAAGTGAATTGGTCTTGTATGGTGGAGACATAAAACGGGATTTAGAGCCTCTATAACTGGGCTATCTACACGAGAGGTAGACATATAATAGAGCTAAAATCACCCTAAAAACTAGTCTAATTAACATTGAATTGACAAAATAATATAAACGGGATTTAGAGCCTCTATAACTGGGCTATCTACACGAGAGGTAGACATATAATACAGCTAAAATCACCCTAAAAACTAAGATAATTAACATTGAATTGACAAAATAATAATTTCTCAAAAACTATTTTCTGAGATTGGACACTAAAGTGATTTGGTCTTGTATGGTGGAGACACAAAACGGGATTTAGAGCCTCTATAACTGGGCTATCTACACGAGAGGTAGACATATAATACAGCTAAAATCACCCTAAAAACTAAGACAATTAACATTGAATTGACAAAATAATAATTTCTCAAAAACTATTTTCTGAGATTGGACACTAAAGTGATTTGGTCTTGTATGGTGGAGACACAAAACGGGATTTAGAGCCTCTATAACTGGGCTATCTACACGAGAGGTAGACATATAATACAGCTAAAATCACCCTAAAAACTAAGATAATTAACATTGAATTGACAAAATAATATAAACGGGATTTAGAGCCTCTATAACTGGGCTATCTACACGAGAGGTAGACATATAATAAAGCTAAAATCACCCTAAAAACTAAGATAATTAACATTGAATTGACAAAATAATAATTTCTCAAAAACTATTTTCTGAGATTGGACACTAAAGTGAATTGGTCTTGTATGGTGGAGACACAAAACGGGATTTAGAGCCTCTATAACTGGGCTATCTACACGAGAGGTAGACATATAATAGAGCTAAAATCACCCTAAAAACTAAGATAATTAACATTGAATTGACAAAATAATATAAACGGGATTTAGAGCCTCTATAACTGGGCTATCTACACGAGAGGTAGACATAAAACACAGCAAAAATCACCCTAAAAACTAAGATAATTAACATTGAATTGACAAAATAATAATTTCTCAAAAACTATTTTCTGAGATTGGACACTAAAGTGAATTGGTCTTGTATGGTGGAGACACAAAACGGGATTTAGAGCCTCTATAACTGGGCTATCTACATGAGAGGTAGACATATAATAGAGCTAAAATCACCCTAAAAACTAGTCTAATTAACATTGAATTGACAAAATAATATTTTCTCAAAAACTATTTTCTGAGATTGGACACTAAAGTGAATTGGTCTTGTATGGTGGAGACATAAAAACGGGATTTAGAGCCTCTATAACTGGGCTATCTTAATACACGAGAGGTAGACACATAATAGAGCTAAAATCACCCTAAAAACTAGGCTAATTAACATTGAATTGACAAAATAATAATTTCTCAAAAACTATTTTCTGAGATTGGACACTAAAGTGAATTGGTCTTGTATGGTGGAGACACAAAACACGATTTAGAGCCAATATAACTGGGCTATCTTAATACATGAGAGGTAGACATATAATAGAGCTAAAATCACCCTAAAAACTAGGCTAATTAACATTGAATTGACAAAATAATATTTTCTCAAAAACTATTTTCTGAGATTGGACACTAAAGTGAATTGGTCTTGTATGGTGGAGACACAAAACACGATTTAGAGCCAATATAACTGGGCTATCTTAATACATGAGAGGTAGACATATAATAGAGCTAAAATCACCCTAAAAACTAGGCTAATTAACATTGAATTGACAAAATAATATTTTCTCAAAAACTATTTTCTGAGATTGGACACTAAAGTGAATTGGTCTTGTATGGTGGAGACACAAAACACGATTTAGAGCCAATATAACTGGGCTATCTTAATACATGAGAGGTAGACATATAATAGAGCTAAAATCACCCTAAAAACTAGGCTAATTAACATTGAATTGACAAAATAATATTTTCTCAAAAACTATTTTCTGAGATTGGACACTAAAGTGAATTGGTCTTGTATGGTGGAGACATAAAACGGGATTTAGAGCCAATATAACTGGGCTATCTTAATACATGAGAGGTAGACATATAATAGAGCTAAAATCACCCTAAAACTAAGATAATTAACATTGAATTGACAAAATAATATTTTCTCAAAAACTATTTTCTGAGATTGGACACTAAAGTGAATTGGTCTTGTATGGTGGAGACATAAAACGGGATTTAGAGACACTAAAGTGAATTGGTCTTGTATGGTGGAGACATAAAACGGGATTTAGAGCCTCTATAACTGGGCTATCTTAATACATGAGAGGTAGACATATAATAGAGCTAAAATCACCCTAAAACTAGGCTAATTAACATTGAATTGACAAAAAAATATTTTCTCAAAAACTATTTTCTGAGATTTGACACTAAAGTGAATTGGTCTTGTATGGTGGAGACATAAAAACGGGATTTAGAGCCTCTATAACTGGGCTATCTACATGAGAGGTAGACATATAATAGAGCTAAAATCACCCTAAAAACTAGGCTAATTAACATTGAATTGACAAAATAATATAAACGGGATTTAGAGCCTCTATAACTGGGCTATCTTAATACACGAGAGGTAGACATATAATACAGCTAAAATCACCCTAAAAACTAAGATGATTAACATTGAATTGACAAAATAATAATTTCTCAAAAACTATTTTCTGAGATTGGACACTAAAGTGAATTGGTCTTGTATGGTGGAGACACAAAACGGGATTTAGAGCCTCTATAACTGGGCGATCTTAATACACGAGAGGTAGACATATAATACAGCTAAAATCACCCTAAAAACTAAGATAATTAACATTGAATTGACAAAATAATAATTTCTCAAAAACTATTTTCTGAGATTGGACACTAAAGTGAATTGGTCTTGTATGGTGGAGACACAAAACGGGATTTAGAGCCTCTATAACTGGGCTATCTTAATACACGAGAGGTAGACATATAATACAGCTAAAATCACCCTAAAAACTAAGATATTTAACATTGAATTGACAAAATAATAATTTCTCAAAAACTATTTTCTGAGATTGGACACTAAAGTGAATTGGTCTTGTATGGTGGAGACACAAAACGGGATTTAGAGCCTCTATAACTGGGCTATCTTAATACACGAGAGGTAGACATATAATACAGCTAAAATCACCCTAAAAACTAAGATAATTAACATTGAATTGATAAAATAATATTTTCTCAAAAACTATTTTCTGAGATTGGACACTAAAGTGAATTGGTCTTGTATGGTGGAGACATAAAAACGGGATTTAGAGCCTCTATAACTGGGCTATCTTAATACACGAGAGGTAGACATATAATAGAGCTAAAATCACCCTAAAAACTAGTCTAATTAACATTGAATTGACAAAATAATATTTTCTCAAAAACTATTTTCTGAGATTGGACACTAAAGTGAATTGGTCTTGTATGGTGGAGACATAAAAACGGGATTTAGAGCCTCTATAACTGGGCTATCTTAATACACGAGAGGTAGACACATAATAGAGCTAAAATCACCCTAAAAACTAGGCTAATTAACATTGAATTGACAAAATAATAATTTCTCAAAAACTATTTTCTGAGATTGGACACTAAAGTGAATTGGTCTTGTATGGTGGAGACACAAAACACGATTTAGAGCCAATATAACTGGGCTATCTTAATACATGAGAGGTAGACATATAATAGAGCTAAAATCACCCTAAAAACTAGGCTAATTAACATTGAATTGACAAAATAATATTTTCTCAAAAACTATTTTCTGAGATTGGACACTAAAGTGAATTGGTCTTGTATGGTGGAGACACAAAACACGATTTAGAGCCAATATAACTGGGCTATCTTAATACATGAGAGGTAGACATATAATAGAGCTAAAATCACCCTAAAAACTAGGCTAATTAACATTGAATTGACAAAATAATATTTTCTCAAAAACGATGTTCTGAGATTGGACACTAAAGTGAATTGGTCTTGTATGGTGGAGACACAAAACACGATTTAGAGCCAATATAACTGGGCTATCTTAATACATGAGAGGTAGACATATAATAGAGCTAAAATCACCCTAAAAACTAGGCTAATTAACATTGAATTGACAAAATAATATTTTCTCAAAAACTATTTTCTGAGATTGGACACTAAAGTGAATTGGTCTTGTATGGTGGAGACACAAAACACGATTTAGAGCCAATATAACTGGGCTATCTTAATACATGAGAGGTAGACATATAATAGAGCTAAAATCACCCTAAAAACTAGGCTAATTAACATTGAATTGACAAAATAATATTTTCTCAAAAACTATTTTCTGAGATTGGACACTAAAGTGAATTGGTCTTGTATGGTGGAGACACAAAACACGATTTAGAGCCAATATAACTGGGCTATCTTAATACATGAGAGGTAGACATATAATAGAGCTAAAATCACCCTAAAAACTAGGCTAATTAACATTGAATTGACAAAATAATATTTTCTCAAAAACTATTTTCTGAGATTGGACACTAAAGTGAATTGGTCTTGTATGGTGGAGACACAAAACACGATTTAGAGACAATATAACTGGGCTATCTTAATACATGAGAGGTAGACATATAATAGAGCTAAAATCACCCTAAAAACTAGGCTAATTAACATTGAATTGACAAAATAATATTTTCTCAAAAACTATTTTCTGAGATTGGACACTAAAGTGAATAATATTGGTCTTGTATGGTGGAGACATAAAACGGGATTTAGAGCCAATATAACTGGGCTATCTTAATACATGAGAGGTAGACATATAATAGAGCTAAAATCACCCTAAAAACTAAGATAATTAACATTGAATTGACAAAATAATATTTTCTCAAAAATTATTTTCTGAGATTGGACACTAAAGTGAATTGGTCTTGTATGGTGGAGACATAAAACGGGATTTAGAGACACTAAAGTGAATTGGTCTTGTATGGTGGAGACATAAAACGGGATTTAGAGCCTCTATAACTGGGCTATCTTAATACATGAGAGGTAGACATATAATAGAGCTAAAATCACCCTAAAACTAGGCTAATTAACATTGAATTGACAAAAAAATATTTTCTCAAAAACTATTTTCTGAGATTGGACACTAAAGTGAATTGGTCTTGTATGGTGGAGACTTAAAAACGGGATTTAGAGCCTCTATAACTGGGCTATCTACATGAGAGGTAGACATATAATAGAGCTAAAATCACCCAAAAAACTAGGCTAATTAACATTGAATTGACAAAATAATATAAACGGGATTTAGAGCCTCTATAACTGGGCTATCTTAATACACGAGAGGTAGACATATAATACAGCTAAAATCACCCTAAAAACTAAGATGATTAACATTGAATTGACAAAATAATAATTTCTCAAAAACTATTTTCTGAGATTGGACACTAAAGTGAATTGGTCTTGTATGGTGGAGACACAAAACGGGATTTAGAGCCTCTATAACTGGGCGATCTTAATACACGAGAGGTAGACATATAATACAGCTAAAATCACCCTAAAAACTTAGATAATTAACATTGAATTGACAAAATAATAATTTCTCAAAAACTATTTTCTGAGATTGGACACTAAAGTGAATTGGTCTTGTATGGTGGAGACACAAAACGGGATTTAGAGCCTCTATAACTGGGCTATCTTAATACACGAGAGGTAGACATATAATACAGCTAAAATCACCCTAAAAACTAAGATAATTAACATTGAATTGACAAAATAATAATTTCTCAAAAACTATTTTCTGAGATTGGACACTAAAGTGAATTGGTCTTGTATGGTGGAGACACAAAACGGGATTTAGAGCCTCTATAACTGGGCTATCTTAATCCACGAGAGGTAGACATATAATACAGCTAAAATCACCCTAAAAACTAAGATAATTAACATTGAATTGACAAAATAATATTTTCTCAAAAACTATTTTCTGAGATTGGACACTAAAGTGATTTGGTCTTGTATGGTGGAGACATAAAACGGGATTTAGAGCCTCTATAACTGGGCTATCTTAATACACGAGAGGTAGACATATAATAGAGCTAAAATCACCCTAAAAACTAGGCTAATTAACATTGAATTGACAAAATAATAATTTCTCAAAAACTATTTTCTGAGATTGGACACTAAAGTGATTTGGTCTTGTATGGTGGAGACATAAAAACGGGATTTAGAGCCTCTATAACTGGGCTATCTTAATACATGAGAGGTAGACATATAATAGAGCTAAAATCACCCTAAAAACTAGGCTAATTAACATTGAATTGACAAAATAATATTTTCTCAAAAACTATTTTCTGAGATTGGACACTAAAGTGAATTGGTCTTGTATGGTGGAGACATAAAACGGGATTTAGAGCCTCTATAACTGGGCTATCTTAATACATGAGAGGTAGACATATAATAGAGCTAAAATCACCCTAAAAACTAGGCTAATTAACATTGAATTGACAAAATAATATTTTCTCAAAAACTATTTTCTGAGATTGGACACTAAAGTGAATTGGTCTTGTATGGTGGAGACATAAAACGGGATTTAGAGCCTCTATAACTGGGCTATCTTAATACATGAGAGGTAGACATATAATAGAGCTAAAATCACCCTAAAAACTAGGCTAATTAACATTGAATTGACAAAATAATATTTTCTCAAAAACTATTTTCTGAGATTGGACACTAAAGTGAATTGGTCTTGTATGGTGGAGACATAAAACGGAATTTAGAGCCTCTATAACTGGGCTATCTTAATACATGAGAGGTAGACATATAATAGAGCTAAAATCACCCTAAAAACTAGGCTAATTAACATTGAATTGACAAAATAATATTTTCTCAAAAACTATTTTCTGAGATTGGACACTAAAGTGAATTGGTCTTGTATGGTGGAGACATAAAACGGGATTTAGAGCCTCTATAACTGGGCTATCTTAATACATGAGAGGTAGACATATAATAGAGCTAAAATCACCCTAAAAACTAGGCTAATTAACATTGAATTGACAAAATAATATTTTCTCAAAACTATTTTCTGAGATTGGACACTAAAGTGAATTGGTCTTGTATGGTGGAGACATAAAACGGGATTTAGAGCCTCTATAACTGGGCTATCTTAATACATGAGAGGTAGACATATAATAGAGCTAAAATCACCCTAAAAATTAGGCTAATTAACATTGAATTGACAAAATAATATTTTCTCAAAAACTATTTTCTGAGATTGGACACTAAAGTGAATTGGTCTTGTATGGTGGAGACATAAAACGGGATTTAGAGCCTCTATAACTGGGCTATCTTAATACATGAGAGGCAGACATATAATAGAGCTAAAATCACCCTAAAAACTAGGCTAATTAACATTGAATTGACAAAATAATATTTTCTCAAAAACTATTTTCTGAGATTGGACACTAAAGTGAATTGGTCTTGTATGGTGGAGACATAAAACGGGATTTAGAGCCTCTATAACTGGGCTATCTTAATACATGAGAGGTAGACATATAATAGAGCTAAAATCACCCTAAAAACTAGGCTAATTAACATTGAATTGACAAAATAATATTTTCTCAAAAACTATTTTCTGAGATTGGACACTAAAGTGAATTGGTCTTGTATGGTGGAGACATAAAACGGGATTTAGAGCCTCTATAACTGGGCTATCTTAATACATGAGAGGTAGACATATAATAAAGCTAAAATCACCCTAAAAACTAGGCTAATTAACATTGAATTGACAAAATAATATTTTCTCAAAAACTATTTTCTGAGATTGGACACTAAAGTGAATTGGTCTTGTATGGTGGAGACATAAAACGGGATTTAGAGCCTCTATAACTGGGCTATCTTAATACATGAGAGGTAGACATATAATAGAGCTAAAATCACCCTAAAAACTAGGCTAATTAACATTGAATTGACAAAATAATATTTTCTCAAAAACTATTTTCTGAGATTGGACACTAAAGTGAATTGGTCTTGTATGGTGGAGACATAAAACGGGATTTAGAGCCTCTATAACTGGGCTATCTTAATACATGAGAGGTAGACATATAATAGAGCTAAAATCACCCTAAAAATTAGGCTAATTAACATTGAATTGACAAAATAATATTTTCTCAAAAACTATTTTCTGAGATTGGACACTAAAGTGAATTGGTCTTGTATGGTGGAGACATAAAACGGGATTTAGAGCCTCTATAACTGGGCTATCTTAATACATGAGAGGTAGACATATAATAGAGCTAAAATCGCCCTAAAAACTAGGCTAATTAACATTGAATTGACAAAAAAATATTTTCTCAAAAACTATTTTCTGAGATTGGACACTAAAGTGAATTGGTCTTGTATGGTGGAGACATAAAACGGGATTTAGAGCCTCTATAACTGGGCTATCTTAATACATGAGAGGTAGACATATAATAGAGCTAAAATCACCCTAAAAACTAGGCTAATTAACATTGAATTGACAAAATAATATTTTCTCAAAAACTATTTTCTGAGATTGGACACTAAAGTGAATTGGTCTTGTATGGTGGAGACATAAAACGGGATTTAGAGCCTCTATAACTGGGCTATCTACACGAGAGGTAGACATATAATACAGCTAAAATCACCCTAAAAACTAAGATAATTAACATTGAATTGACAAAATAATAATTTCTCAAAAACTATTTTCTGAGATTGGACACTAAAGTGATTTGGTCTTGTATGGTGGAGACACAAAACGGGATTTAGAGCCTCTATAACTGGGCGATCTACACGAGAGGTAGACATATAATACAGCTAAAATCACCCTAAAAACTAAGATAATTAACATTGAATTGACAAAATAATAATTTCTCAAAAACTATTTTCTGAGATTGGACACTAAAGTGATTTGGTCTTGTATGGTGGAGACACAAACCGGGATTTAGAGCCTCTATAACTGGGCTATCTACACGAGAGGTAGACATATAAAAGAGCTAAAATCACCCTAAAAACTAAGATAATTAACATTGAATTGACAAAATAATATAAACGGGATTTAGAGCCTCTATAACTGGGCTATCTACACGAGAGGTAGACATATAATAAAGCTAAAATCACCCTAAAAACTAAGATAATTAACATTGAATTGACAAAATAATAATTTCTCAAAAACTATTTTCTGAGATTGGACACTAAAGTGAATTGGTCTTGTATGGTGGAGACACAAAACGGGATTTAGAGCCTCTATAACTGGGCTATCTACACGAGAGGTAGACATATAATAGAGCTAAAATCACCCTAAAAACTAAGATAATTAACATTGAATTGACAAAATAATATAAACGAGATTTAGAGCCTCTATAACTGGGCTATCTTAATACATGAGAGGTAGACATATAATAGAGCTAAAATCACCCTAAAAACTAAGATAATTAACATTGAATTGACAAAATAATATAAACGGGATTTAGAGCCTCTATAACTGGGCTATCTTAATACATGAGAGGTAGACATATAATAAAGCTAAAATCACCCTAAAAACTAAGATAATTAACATTGAATTGACAAAATAATAATTTCTCAAAAACTATTATCTGAGATTGGACACTAAAGTGAATTGGTCTTGTATGGTGGAGACACAAAACGGGATTTAGACCCTCTATAACTGGGCTATCTACACGAGAGGTAGACATATAATACAGCTAAAATCACCCTAAAAACTAAGATAATTAACATTGAATTGACAAAATAATATAAACGGGATTTAGAGCCTCTATAACTGGGCTATCTTAATACATGAGAGGTAGACATATAATACAGCTAAAATCACCCTAAAAACTAAGATAATTAACATTGAATTGACAAAATAATAATTTCTCAAAAACTATTTTCTGAGATTGGACACTAAAGTGAATTGGTCTTGTATGGTGGAGACACAAAACGGGATTTAGAGCCTCTATAACTGGGCTATCTACACGAGAGGTAGACATATAATACAGCTAAAATCACCCTAAAAACTAAGATAATTAACATTGAATTGACAAAATAATATAAACGGGATTTAGAGCCTCTATAACTGGGCTATCTTAATACATGAGAGGTAGACATATAATACAGCTAAAATCACCCTAAAAACTAAGATAATTAACATTGAATTGACAAAATAATAATTTCTCAAAAACTATTTTCTGAGATTGGACACTAAAGTGAATTGGTCTTGTATGGTGCTCTATAACTGGGCTATCTTAATACATGAGAGGTAGACATATAATACAGCTAAAATCACCCTAAAAACTAAGATAATTAACATTGAATTGACAAAATAATAATTTCTCAAAAACTATTTTCTGAGATTGGACACTAAAGTGAATTGGTCTTGTATGGTGGAGACACAAAACGGGATTTAGAGCCTCTATAACTGGGCTATCTTAATACATGAGAGGTAGACATATAATACAGCTAAAATCACCCTAAAAACTAAGATAATTAACATTGAATTGACAAAATAATAATTTCTCAAAAACTATTTTCTGAGATTGGACACTAAAGTGAATTGGTCTTGTATGGTGGAGACACAAAACGGGATTTAGAGCCTCTATAACTGGGCTATCTTAATACATGAGAGGTAGACATATAATAGAGCTAAAATCACCCTAAAAACTAAGATAATTAACATTGAATTGAAAAAATAATTATTTCTCAAAAACTATTTTCTGAGATTGGACACTAAAGTGATTTGGTCTTGTATGGTGGAGACATAAAACGGGATTTAGAGCCTCTATAACTGGGCTATCTTAATACATGAGAGGTAGACATTATAATAGAGCTAAAATCACCCTAAAAACTAGGCTAATTAACATTGAATTGACAAAATAATATTTTCTCAAAAACTATTTTCTGAGATTGGACACTAAAGTGAATTGGTCTTGTATGGTGGAGACATAAAACGGGATGTAGAGCCTCTATAACTGGGCTATCTTAATACATGAGAGGTAGACATATAATACAGCTAAAATCACCCTAAACACTAAGATAATTAACATTGAATTGACAAAATAATAATTTCTCAAAAACTATTTTCTGAGATTGGACACTAAAGTGATTTGGTCTTGTATGGTGGAGACACAAAACGGGATTTAGAGCCTCTATAACTGGGCTATCTACACGAGAGGTAGACATATAATAGAGCTAAAATCACCCTAAAAACTAAGATAATTAACATTGAATTGACAAAATAATATAAACGGGATTTAGAGCCTCTATAACTGGGCTATCTACACGAGAGGTAGACATATAATACAGCTAAAATCACCCTAAAAACTAAGATAATTAACATTAAATTGACAAAATAATAATTTCTCAAAAACTATTTTCTGAGATTGGACACTAAAGTGAATTGGTCTTGTATGGTGGAGACACAAAACGGGATTTAGAGCCTCTATAACTGGGCTATCTACACGAGAGGTAGACATATAATAGAGCTAAAATCACCCTAAAAACTAAGATAATTAACATTGAATTGACAAAATAATATAAACGGGATTTAGAGCCTCTATAACTGGGCTATCTACACGAGAGGTAGACATATAACACAGCTAAAATCACCCTAAAAACTAAGATAATTAACATTGAATTGACAACATAATAATTTCTCAAAAACTATTTTCTGAGATTGGACACTAAAGTGAATTGGTCTTGTATGGTGGAGACACAAAACGGGATTTAGAGCCTCTATAACTGGGCTATCTACACGAGAGGTAGACATATAATAGAGCTAAAATCACCCTAAAAACTAAGATAATTAACATTGAATTGACAAAATAATATAAATGGGATTTAGAGCCTCTATAACTGGGCTATCTACACGAGAGGTAGACATATAACACAGCTAAAATCACCCTAAAAACTAAGATAATTAACATTGAATTGACAAAATAATAATTTCTCAAAAACTATTTTCTGAGATTGGACACTAAAGTGAATTGGTCTTGTATGGTGGAGACACAAAACGGGATTTAGAGCCTCTATAACTGGGCTATCTACACGAGAGGTAGACATATAATAGAGCTAAAATCACCCTAAAAACTAAGATAATTAACATTGAATTGACAAAATAATATAAACGGGATTTAGAGCCTCTATAACTGGGCTATCTACACTAGAGGTAGACATATAATACAGCTAAAATCACCCTAAAAACTAAGATAATTAACATTGAATTGACAAAATAATAATTTCTCAAAAACTATTTTCTGAGATTGGACACTAAAGTGAATTGGTCTTGTATGGTGGAGACACAAAACGGGATTTAGAGCCTCTATAACTGGGCTATCTACACGAGAGGTAGACATATAATAGAGCTAAAATCACCCTAAAAACTAAGATAAGTAACATTGAATTGACAAAATAATATAAACGGGATTTAGAGCCTCTATAACTGGGCTATCTTAATACATGAGAGGTAGACATATAATACAGCTAAAATCACCCTAAAAACTAAGATAATTAACATTGAATTGACAAAATAATAATTTCTCAAAAACTATTTTCTGAGATTGGACACTAAAGTGAATTGGTCTTGTATGGTGGAGACACAAAACGGGATTTAGAGCCTCTATAACTGGGCTATCTTAATACATGAGAGGTAGACATATAATACAGCTAAAATCACCCTAAAAACTAAGATAATTAACATTGAATTGACAAAATAATATAAACGGGATTTAGAGCCTCTATAACTGGGCTATCTTAATACATGAGAGGTAGACATAATTATAATACAGCTAAAATCACCCTAAAAACTAAGATAATTAACATTGAATTGACAAAATAATATAAACGGGATTTAGAGCCTCTATAACTGGGCTATCTTAATACATGAGAGGTAGACATATAATACAGCTAAAATCACCCTAAAAACTAAGATAATTAACATTGAATTGACAAAATAATAATTTCTCAAAAACTATTTTCTGAGATTGGACACTAAAGTGATTTGGTCTTGTATGGTGGAGACACAAAACGGGATTTAGAGCCTCTATAACTGGGCTATCTTAATACATGAGAGGTAGACATATAATACAGCTAAAATCACCCTAAAAACTAAGATAATTAACATTGAATTGACAAAATAATAATTTCTCAAAAACTATTTTCTGAGATTGGACACTAAAGTGATTTGGTCTTGTATGGTGGAGACACAAAACGGGATTTAGAGCCTCTATAACTGGGCTATCTTAATACATGAGAGGTAGACATATAATACAGCTAAAATCACCCTAAAAACTAAGATAATTAACATTGAATTGACAAAATAATAATTTCTCAAAAACTATTTTCTGAGATTGGACACTAAAGTGATTTGGTCTTGTATGGTGGAGACACAAAACGAGATTTAGAGCCTCTATAACTGGGCTATCTACACGAGAGGTAGACATATAATACAGCTAAAATCACCCTAAAAACTAAGATAATTAACATTGAATTGACAAAATAATAATTTCTCAAAAACTATTTTCTGAGATTGGACACTAAAGTGATTTGGTCTTGTATGGTGGAGACACAAAACGGGATTTAGAGCCTCTATAACTGGGCTATCTACACGAGAGGTAGACATATAATACAGCTAAAATCACCCTAAAAACTAAGATAATTAACATTGAATTGACAAAATAATAATTTCTCAAAAACTATTTTCTGAGATTGGACACTAAAGTGATTTGGTCTTGTATGGTGGAGACACAAAACGGGATTTAGAGCCTCTATAACTGGGCTATCTACACGAGAGGTAGACATATAATACAGCTAAAATCACCCTAAAAACTAAGATAATTAACATTGAATTGACAAAATAATAATTTCTCAAAAACTATTTTCTGAGATTGGACACAAAAGTGATTTGGTCTTGTATGGTGGAGACACAAAACGGGATTTAGAGCCTCTATAACTGGGCTATCTACACGAGAGGTAGACATATAATACAGCTAAAATCACCCTAAAAACTAAGATAATTAACATTGAATTGACAAAATAATAATTTCTCAAAAACTATTTTCTGAGATTGGACACTAAAGTGATTTGGTCTTGTATGGTGGAGACACAAAACGGGATTTAGAGCCTCTATAACTGGGCTATCTACACGAGAGGTAGACATATAATACAGCTAAAATCACCCTAAAAACTAAGATAATTAACATTGAATTGACAAAATAATAATTTCTCAAAAACTATTTTCTGAGATTGGACACTAAAGTGATTTGGTCTTGTATGGTGGAGACACAAAACGGGATTTAGAGCCTCTATAACTGGGCTATCTACACGAGAGGTAGACATATAATACAGCTAAAATCACCCTAAAAACTAAGATAATTAACATTGAATTGACAAAATAATAATTTCTCAAAAACTATTTTCTGAGATTGGACACTAAAGTGATTTGGTCTTGTATGGTGGAGACACAAAACGGGATTTAGAGCCTCTATAACTGGGCTATCTACACGAGAGGTAGACATATAATACAGCTAAAATCACCCTAAAAACTAAGATAATTAACATTGAATTGACAAAATAATAATTTCTCAAAAACTATTTTCTGAGATTGGACACTAAAGTGATTTGGTCTTGTATGGTGGAGACACAAAACGGGATTTAGAGCCTCTATAACTGGGCTATCTACACGAGAGGTAGACATATAATACAGCTAAAATCACCCTAAAAACTAAGATAATTAACATTGAATTGACAAAATAATAATTTCTCAAAAACTATTTTCTGAGATTGGACACTAAAGTGATTTGGTCTTGTATGGTGGAGACACAAAACGGGATTTAGAGCCTCTATAACTGGGCTATCTACACGAGAGGTAGACATATAATTCAGCTAAAATCACCCTAAAAACTAAGATAATTAACATTGAATTGACAAAATAATAATTTCTCAAAAACTATTTTCTGAGATTGGACACTAAAGTGATTTGGTCTTGTATGGTGGAGACACAAAACGGGATTTAGAGCCTCTATAACTGGGCTATCTACACGAGAGGTAGACATATAATACAGCTAAAATCACCCTAAAAACTAAGACAATTAACATTGAATTGACAAAATAATAATTTCTCAAAAACTATTTTCTGAGATTGGAGACTAAAGTGATTTGGTCTTGTATGGTGGAGACACAAAACGGGATTTAGAGCCTCTATAACTGGGCTATCTACACGAGAGGTAGACATATAATACAGCTAAAATCACCCTAAAAACTAAGATAATTAACATTGAATTGACAAAATAATATAAACGGGATTTAGAGCCTCTATAACTGGGCTATCTACACGAGAGGTAGACATATAATAAAGCTAAAATCACCCTAAAAACTAAGATAATTAACATTGAATTGACAAAATAATAATTTCTCAAAAACTATTTTCTGAGATTGGACACTAAAGTGAATTGGTCTTGTATGGTGGAGACACAAAACGGGATTTAGAGCCTCTATAACTGGGCTATCTACACGAGAGGTAGACATATAATAGAGCTAAAATCACCCTAAAAACTAAGATAATTAACATTGAATTGACAAAATAATATAAACGGGATTTAGAGCCTCTATAACTGGGCTATCTACACGAGAGGTAGACATAAAACACAGCAAAAATCACCCTAAAAACTAAGATAATTAACATTGAATTGACAAAATAATAATTTCTCAAAAACTATTTTCTGAGATTGGACACTAAAGTGAATTGGTCTTGTATGGTGGAGACACAAAACGGGATTTAGAGCCTCTATAACTGGGCTATCTACACGAGAGGTAGACATATAATAGAGCTAAAATCACCCTAAAAACTAAGATAATTAACATTGAATTGACAAAATAATATAAACGGGATTTAGAGCCTCTATAACTGGGCTATCTACACGAGAGGTAGACATATAATACAGCTAAAATCACCCTAAAAACTAAGATAATTAACATTGAATTGACAAAATAATAATTTCTCAAAAACTATTTTCTGAGATTGGACACTAAAGTGAATTGGTCTTGTATGGTGGAGACACAAAACGGGATTTAGAGCCTCTATAACTGGGCTATCTACACGAGAGGTAGACATATAATACAGCTAAAATCACCCTAAAAACTAAGATAATTAACATTGAATTGACAAAATAATATAAACGGGATTTAGAGCCTCTATAACTGGGCTATCTTAATACATGAGAGGTAGACATATAATACAGCTGAAATCACCCTAAAAACTAAGATAATTAACATTGAATTGACAAAATAATAATTTCTCAAAAACTATTTTCTGAGATTGGACACTAAAGTGAATTGGTCTTGTATGGTGGAGACACAAAACGGGATTTAGAGCCTCTATAACTGGGCTATCTTAATACATGAGAGGTAGACATATAATACAGCTAAAATCACCCTAAAAACTAAGATAATTAACATTGAATTGACAAAATAATATAAACGGGATTTAGAGCCTCTATAACTGGGCTATCTTAATACATGAGAGGTAGACATATAATACAGCTAAAATCACCCTAAAAACTAAGATAATTAACATTGAATTGACAAAATAATAATTTCTCAAAAACTATTTTCTGAGATTGGACACTAAAGTGAATTGGTCTTGTATGGTGGAGACACAAAACGGGATTTAGAGCCTCTATAACTGGGCTATCTTAATACATGAGAGGTAGACATATAATACAGCTAAAATCACCCTAAAAACTAAGATAATTAACATTGAATTGACAAAATAATAATTTCTCAAAAACTATTTTCTGAGATTGGACACTAAAGTGAATTGGTCTTGTATGGTGGAGACACAAAACGGGATTTAGAGCCTCTATAACTGGGCAATCTTAATACATGAGAGGTAGACATATAATAGAGCTAAAATCACCCTAAAAACTAAGATAATTAACATTGAATTGAAAAAATAATAATTTCTTAAAAAATATTTTCTGAGATTGGACACTAAAGTGATTTGGTCTTGTATGGTGGAGACATAAAACGGGATTTAGAGCCTCTATAACTGGGCTATCTTAATACATGAGAGGTAAACATATAATAGACCTAAAATCACCCTAAAAACTAAGATAATTAACATTGAATTGAAAAAATAATAATTTCTTAAAAACTATTTTCTGAGATTGGACACTAAAGTGATTTGGTCTTGTATGGTGGAGACATAAAACGGGATTTAGAGCCTCTATAACTGGGCTATCTTAATACATGAGAGGTAGACATATAATAGAGCTAAAATCACCCTAAAAACTAGGCTAATTAACATTGAATTGACAAAATAATATTTTCTCAAAAACTATTTTCTGAGATTGGACACTAAAGTGAATTGGTCTTGTATGGTGGAGACATTAAACGGGATTTAGAGCCTCTATAACTGGGCTATCTTAATACATGAGAGGTAGACATATAATACAGCTAAAATCACCCTAAAAACTAAGATAATTAACATTGAATTGACAAAATAATAATTTCTCAAAAACTATTTTCTGAGATTGGACACTAAAGTGATTTGGTCTTGTATGGTGGAGACACAAAACGGGATTTAGAGCCTCTATAACTGGGCTATCTACACGAGAGGTAGACATATAATACAGCTAAAATCACCCTAAAAACTAAGACAATTAACATTGAATTGACAAAATAATAATTTCTCAAAAACTATTTTCTGAGATTGGACACTAAAGTGATTTGGTCTTGTATGGTGGAGACACAAAACGGGATTTAGAGCCTCTATAACTGGGCTATCTACACGAGAGGTAGACATATAATACAGCTAAAATCACCCTAAAAACTAAGATAATTAACATTGAATTGACAAAATAATATAAACGGGATTTAGAGCCTCTATAACTGGGCTATCTACACGAGAGGTAGACATATAATAAAGCTAAAATCACCCTAAAAACTAAGATAATTAACATTGAATTGACAAAATAATAATTTCTCAAAAACTATTTTCTGAGATTGGACACTAAAGTGAATTGGTCTTGTATGGTGGAGACACAAAACGGGATTTAGAGCCTCTATAACTGGGCTATCTACACGAGAGGTAGACATATAATAGAGCTAAAATCACCCTAAAAACTAAGATAATTAACATTGAATTGACAAAATAATATAAACGGGATTTAGAGCCTCTATAACTGGGCTATCTACACGAGAGGTAGACATAAAACACAGCAAAAATCACCCTAAAAACTAAGATAATTAACATTGAATTGACAAAATAATAATTTCTCAAAAACTATTTTCTGAGATTGGACACTAAAGTGAATTGGTCTTGTATGGTGGAGACACAAAACGGGATTTAGAGCCTCTATAACTGGGCTATCTACACGAGAGGTAGACATATAATAGAGCTAAAATCACCCTAAAAACTAAGATAATTAACATTGAATTGACAAAATAATATAAACGGGATTTAGAGCCTCTATAACTGGGCTATCTACACGAGAGGTAGACATATAATACAGCTAAAATCACCCTAAAAACTAAGATAATTAACATTGAATTGACAAAATAATAATTTCTCAAAAACTATTTTCTGAGATTGGACACTAAAGTGAATTGGTCTTGTATGGTGGAGACACAAAACGGGATTTAGAGCCTCTATAACTGGGCTATCTACACGAGAGGTAGACATATAATACAGCTAAAATCACCCTAAAAACTAAGATAATTAACATTGAATTGACAAAATAATATAAACGGGATTTAGAGCCTCTATAACTGGGCTATCTTAATACATGAGAGGTAGACATATAATACAGCTAAAATCACCCTAAAAACTAAGATAATTAACATTGAATTGACAAAATAATAATTTCTCAAAAACTATTTTCTGAGATTGGACACTAAAGTGAATTGGTCTTGTATGGTGGAGACACAAAACGGGATTTAGAGCCTCTATAACTGGGCTATCTTAATACATGAGAGGTAGACATATAATACAGCTAAAATCACCCTAAAAACTAAGATAATTAACATTGAATTGACAAAATAATATAAACGGGATTTAGAGCCTCTATAACTGGGCTATCTTAATACATGAGAGGTAGACATATAATACAGCTAAAATCACCCTAAAAACTAAGATAATTAACATTGAATTGACAAAATAATAATTTCTCAAAAACTATTTTCTGAGATTGGACACTAAAGTGAATTGGTCTTGTATGGTGGAGACACAAAACGGGATTTAGAGCCTCTATAACTGGGCTATCTTAATACATGAGAGGTAGACATATAATACAGCTAAAATCACCCTAAAAACTAAGATAATTAACATTGAATTGACAAAATAATAATTTCTCAAAAACTATTTTCTGAGATTGGACACTAAAGTGAATTGGTCTTGTATGGTGGAGACACAAAACGGGATTTAGAGCCTCTATAACTGGGCAATCTTAATACATGAGAGGTAGACATATAATAGAGCTAAAATCACCCTAAAAACTAAGATAATTAACATTGAATTGAAAAAATAATAATTTCTTAAAAACTATTTTCTGAGATTGGACACTAAAGTGATTTGGTCTTGTATGGTGGAGACATAAAACGGGATTTAGAGCCTCTATAACTGGGCTATCTTAATACATGAGAGGTAGACATATAATAGAGCTAAAATCACCCTAAAAACTAAGATAATTAACATTGAATTGAAAAAATAATAATTTCTTAAAAACTATTTTCTGAGATTGGACACTAAAGTGATTTGGTCTTGTATGGTGGAGACATAAAACGGGATTTAGAGCCTCTATAACTGGGCTATCTTAATACATGAGAGGTAGACATATAATAGAGCTAAAATCACCCTAAAAACTAGGCTAATTAACATTGAATTGACAAAATAATATTTTCTCAAAAACTATTTTCTGAGATTGGACACTAAAGTGAATTGGTCTTGTATGGTGGAGACACAAAACGGGATTTAGAGCCTCTATAACTGGGCTATCTTAATACATGAGAGGTAGACATATAATACAGCTAAAATCACCCTAAAAACTAAGATAATTAACATTGAATTGACAAAATAATAATTTCTCAAAAACTATTTTCTGAGATTGGACACTAAAGTGAATTGGTCTTGTATGGTGGAGACACAAAACGGGATTTAGAGCCTCTATAACTGGGCTATCTTAATACATGAGAGGTAGACATATAATACAGCTAAAATCACCCTAAAAACTAAGATAATTAACATTGAATTGACAAAATAATAATTTCTCAAAAACTATTTTCTGAGATTGGACACTAAAGTGAATTGGTCTTGTATGGTGGAGACACAAAACGGGATTTAGAGCCTCTATAACTGGGCTATCTACACGAGAGGTAGACATATAATACAGCTAAAATCACCCTAAAAACTAAGATAATTAACATTGAATTGACAAAATAATATAAACGGGATTTAGAGCCTCTATAACTGGGCTATCTTAATACATGAGAGGTAGACATATAATACAGCTAAAATCACCCTAAAAACTAAGATAATTAACATTGAATTGACAAAATAATAATTTCTCAAAAACTATTTTCTGAGATTGGACACTAAAGTGAATTGGTCTTGTATGGTGGAGACACAAAACGGGATTTAGAGCCTCTATAACTGGGCTATCTTAATACATGAGAGGTAGACATATAATACAGCTAAAATCACCCTAAAAACTAAGATAATTAACATTGAATTGACAAAATAATAATTTCTCAAAAACTATTTTCTGAGATTGGACACTAAAGTGAATTGGTCTTGTATGGTGGAGACACAAAACGGGATTTAGAGCCTCTATAACTGGGCTATCTTAATACATGAGAGGTAGACATATAATAGAGCTAAAATCACCCTAAAAACTAAGATAATTAACATTGAATTGAAAAAATAATATTTTCTCAAAAACTATTTTCTGAGATTGGACACTAAAGTGATTTGGTCTTGTATGGTGGAGACATAAAACGGGATTTAGAGCCTCTATAACTGGGCTATCTTAATACATGAGAGGTAGATATATAATAGAGCTAAAATCACCCTAAAAACTAAGATAATTAACATTGAATTGAAAAAATAATATTTTCTCAAAAACTATTTTCTGAGATTGGACACTAAAGTGATTTGGTCTTGTATGGTGGAGACATAAAACGGGATTTAGAGCCTCTATAACTGGGCTATCTTAATACATGAGAGGTAGACATATAATAGAGCTAAAATCACCCTAAAAACTAGGCTAATTAACATTGAATTGACAAAATAATATTTTCTCAAAAACTATTTTCTGAGATTGGACACTAAAGTGAATTGGTCTTGTATGGTGGAGACATAAAACGGGATTTAGAGCCTCTATAACTGGGCTATCTACACGAGAGGTAGACATATAATAGAGCTAAAATCACCCTAAAAACTAGTCTAATTAACATTGAATTGACAAAATAATATAAACGGGATTTAGAGCCTCTATAACTGGGCTATCTACACGAGAGGTAGACATATAATACAGCTAAAATCACCCTAAAAACTAAGATAATTAACATTGAATTGACAAAATAATAATTTCTCAAAAACTATTTTCTGAGATTGGACACTAAAGTGAATTGGTCTTGTATGGTGGAGACACAAAACGGGATTTAGAGCCTCTATAACTGGGCTATCTACACGAGAGGTAGACATATAATACAGCTAAAATCACCCTAAAAACTAAGATAATTAACATTGAATTGACAAAATAATAATTTCTCAAAAACTATTTTCTGAGATTGGACACTAAAGTGAATTGGTCTTGTATGGTGGAGACACAAAACGGGATTTAGAGCCTCTATAACTGGGCTATCTACACGAGAGGTAGACATATAATACAGCTAAACTCACCCTAAAAACTAAGATAATTAACATTGAATTGACAAAATAATAATTTCTCAAAAACTATTTTCTGAGATTGGACACTAAAGTGAATTGGTCTTGTATGGTGGAGACACAAAACGGGATTTAGAGCCTCTATAACTGGGCTATCTACACGAGAGGTAGACATATAATACAGCTAAAATCACCCTAAAAACTAAGATAATTAACATTGAATTGACAAAATAATAATTTCTCAAAAACTATTTTCTGAGATTGGACACTAAAGTGATTTGGTCTTGTATGGTGGAGACACAAAACGGGATTTAGAGCCTCTATAACTGGGCTATCTACACGAGAGGTAGACATATAATACAGCTAAAATCACCCTAAAAACTAAGATAATTAACATTGAATTGACAAAATAATAATTTCTCAAAAACTATTTTCTGAGATTGGACACTAAAGTGATTTGGTCTTGTATGGTGGAGACACAAAACGGGATTTACAGCCTCTATAACTGGGCTATCTGCACGAGAGGTAGACATATAATACAGCTAAAATCAC
>JBAKBP010028003.1:0-29259 GCA_037953745.1 Lithodes maja | reverse complement strand
GGTTGGCGCGAGTTAGGGCAAGATGGTGGGGGGCTTGATAGTGATCTTTTATAGCGCCAGATTGAAGGTGGAGGGTTAGTCGACGGGAAAGGCGAGTCTGTGTCATTCCAACATAGGATAGGGGTCCACAGTCCCCAGAGGTGCAAATATGCTGGTATATCACATGATCGTCTTTCGGTTGGTTGGTGGAAATGGCGCCGTTACGGAGGACAAGGCTGGAGGTCTTAGGAGATTTGTAGTAAATAATGAGTTTTATTTTATTGTCAGGGTTGGTGGGGAGGACGTTTTTGTGAATTATTTCTTTCATAATGGATTCGTCTGTTGTATGGTCGGAAGACATGTAGTTTCTGTAGAAAAATGTAATGTCATTGGCCGGGTTGGTGCTAGGGGGGTCTTGTTTGTACCATTTTTCTAGGTGGTGGTTGATGGCATTGGTGACGTCAGTGTTGGAATACCCATTGTTGACTAGGACCTAGGTGAGCCTTTCCATTGTTGACTAGGACCTAGGTGAGCCTTTCCATTGTTGACTAGGACCTAGGTGAGCCTTTCCATTGTTGACTAGGACCTAGGTGAGCCTTTCCATTGTTGACTAGGACCTAGGTGAGCCTTTCCAGTTCATTGTGTGTGTCATTCCAGGTGGTGCAATGGGTGAGGGCTCTCCTGACATAGGCGGCGATGGTGGACTGATGGTAACGTTTCGGGCATTCACTTTCCCCATTAAGACATTGGCCATTGTTAGTAGGTTTGGTGTACACTGTAGTTTTGAAGCCGTGGTCGTGGAGGGAGACAAGGAGGTCGAGGAAGGGTAGATGTCCATCGGTGGTTTCTTCGTATGTGAAGTTGAGTCCGGAGGCGGCCATGAAGCGCTGCTGGAGGTCCCTGAGTTCGCCCCGGTCCTTCACCCGCACGAAGATATCATCGATGTACCTGCAGTAGACAGTGGGCCGTTGGGCAGCCAGGAGTTCCTCTTCAATAGTTCCCATGAAGAAATTGGCAAACAGGACCCCCAGGGGGCTTCCCATTGCGATACCATCAGTCCACCATCGCCGCCTATGTCAGGAGAGCCCTCACCCATTGCACCACCTGGAATGACACACACAATGAACTGGAAAGGCTCACCTAGGTCCTAGTCAACAATGGGTATTCCAACACTGACGTCACCAATGCCATCAACCACCACCTAGAAAAATGGTACAAACAAGACCCCCCTAGCACCAACCCGGCCAATACCATTACATTTTTCTACAGAAACTACATGTCTTCCGACCACACAACAGACGAATCCATTATGAAAGAAATAATTCACAAAAACGTCCTCCCCACCAACCCTGACAATAAAATAAAACTCATTATTTACTACAAATCTCCTAAGACCTCCAACCTTGTCCTCCGTAACCGCCCCATTTCCACCAACCAACCGAAAGACGATCATGTGATAATTATACCAGCATATTTGCACCTCTGGGGACTGTGGACCCCTATCCTATGTTGGAATGACACAGACTCGCCTTTCCCGTCGACTAACCCTCCACCTTCAATCTGGCGCTATAAAAGATCACTATCAAGCCCCCCACCATCTTGCCCTAACTCGCGCCGACCTAGACAAACAAACCACCATACTCTACAAAGAATCAGACCCCAGAAGACTAGCTATTTTAGAAGCTCTATACATCCAAACACTCAACCCCAGCATCAACAACCAAACACAAGACCTTCAAATTCTTCCTTCAGGCAAGCGCTACAGGCATACTGCCCCCCTTCCTCTCACCCTGTGCCCCCCTCCCGTACGCTTCCGCGCTCAGCACACAACTGACAACACCAACCAATCACAGCCACCCACAGCCAACAACCAACCACCGATAAGATTTAGTGCCCGTCTCACGAATAGACTGCCTTCCACCAATGAACAGCCACCACACAACCAGTAGCTCCGCCCACCTCCCTATTCTTGATCCTCGAATTTTGTATAAATATGATGCCTTGTCCCTATTCTAATCATTACCTCTCCTTTCCCTGAAGATGCAAGATGTTTACTTGTGAAACGTTGGATCCACCATGAATTTTGCTAACCTGTTGTACCTCATCTCTGAACCCCAGAGGAAAATTGTTAGAACTATTGAAAGCTATAACAATAAAATCCTGAATGCTGAAACTGCTATTGCCTTTAACCTCGTCTGTTTAAAAGAGAATCTATTACCTGGCTATACTAATATATATATATATATTGTTACGTATCTTGATCCTCAAGTGGTTAACTTGATGAATCTAGATAGCACAGAGATATATATTAAGGTATCAGTCAGCTGAAGGCAAAACAAACGTAAAATCTAATAAAATTATTTCCTGTTGTTGCTTCCTTTCCTTTTGGATCTTAGGACTTGGCATCCTTTATTGACTGTTACTCTTTAATTATGGAAAAATACTGAAACTAATTAAAGTCATGTAGTATTTATAAAGAATTATTATTTAACCGAAGCTTAGTAGGGTATGGTTATGAACCGAATTAGTTATATCTAAAGAAGGACTATTAATTCTATAAAAAGTCTTGAATGATAAATATTAAAGTAAGAATATTTCTGCCTCTTACCCTTTTTGAAATGAAAAACAGTTTTCTTATAATTATGTCCTTTTATTTATATTTAATGTAGTTATTATTCTTGGTTCTTGTCTTACGTTAATAGTATTATATTATTATTATCATCAGGATTAATATCAAAGTCACATAAAAAGTTAGATATATATTTAATAATTAGATAAACGTATTTCTTAACCACGTAACATTGAGGTTTGATTATGAGTAAATTAAGTTACAGGATCGCTTCATAGATTCGATTCAGGTCTTACTCAAATAATATGAAAAGCAAAATAATATTTTGAAGCTAAAAGAATTTTCTTCAGCTTAGGAAATCACTAGAAGTAACATTAACACAGCCATGTTAGTCTAAGGCGATATTACTAATAAGAGACAATAGCATTACCGTACTAAGCACCGTTAAGCAATGTAAGCTTAATTAAAAGAAAATGAAAGAACTCGTAAGTATTAATATAAAACAATAGTATTACTTTCATCATAACCCAATTACTTAAAGAGTTGCTTTAGTCCACAAGTCAGTCAACTAAAATAGTTAAGTACATAATAGTAGAGTTAACGTTAATTCCCAATCAAATAGTTAAGTACATAATAGTAGCGTTATCGTTATTTCCCAATCAAATAGTTAAGTACATAATAGTAGCGTTTAACGTTAATTCCCAATCAAATAGTTAAGTACATAATAGTAGCGTTAATGTTAATTCCCAATCAAATAATTAAGTACATAATAGTAGCGTTAACGTCCCAATCACATATCTCACTAACCAACATAACGTAAGTGTTTACACCGAACATACTTAACACACACTTATATAATCTGACTGACAGTCACAATCCCATTATAATACTTCACCCCGTCTTCCTCCAGCTGCAAGTTCACCTTCCCAACTCCAAATGAGACTGATTTGAATGCCCACTACTCGGGTCTTATATACTAAACAATGATGGTGTAGGAACGAATCAGGAGGCGGTTGATGGTGCGTGCCCCAATCACAGCTCCTCGAGTTGTGTAGCAGATGCGTGGTCCAATAGAGTCTCTTGGCGTCGATCATACGTCATAGCGTCGGGTCATCGAAGTAGTTTGCAGGGTCCCCTATGACGCATGCATGTGTGAAGGCTTGTTTGCTGGTATGCGGACGAGCTGGTTTCCCACTCGCTAGTTCGCTCGCTGGTCTGCTTCGCCGCCTGGGTAGTTTGGCACTCCTTCAACTCTTAATTCTAACTCTTAAATTAACATACAGGGCTCCTTATGTCAGACCTCCCCCCTAGAAAAGAGTTTAAGGAGTATAGTACATAATATTAAACATAAGACATAAATAGATTCACCACCAGATTGGCAACAGCAAGATTATAATGAGGATATAATAAGGATATCATCCAAAGTAGGCAACGTCTCCAGGTACCACATCAGAACATAGCCGGAACGTAGCTGGAGCGCTATTCGAACTGCAAGGCATCTCACAGCTGAAGGCTTGAAAGCGCACTACTAAAACATTATATTTACCTCGCTACAAGGGAGAGCTAATTGCCAAAATCCTCTCATTAAGTTTATCTTACTGCTGTATGAGGCCAACCCGGTAAATGTAATCTTTAATTCGTGGCAGTGGGTAGGTATCGTTCTTTGTGACAGCATTAACTTGCTTATAGTCCATACATAACCTATGGCTTCCGTCTGGCTTTGGCACAAGTATGACCGGACTACTCAACTGCCTTAAGGCCCTTGTGATCAGCTCTTTTGATAACAGAAAGTCAAGCTCGACCTGCAGTATACTCCTGCGTTGTGGTGAGACATGGTAGGGGGATAGTTTAACGGGAGTTGCATCCCCTACGTCGATGTCGTGCAAGACCAAAGAAGTGAGCCCTGGAGTATCACGGAACACACTGGGAGACTGAGATAAAACAGAGATTAGTTGGTTCGCTTGATCAGAGGGAAGATGACATAGTTTAGATGGTAATTCCCCCCAAGCTACTGAATTATACTGAAAGTTGGATAGGCTACATGACAAGTCAAAGTCTGCATGGATACCTTCAGGCTCTGGAATAGTCTGTTGCGGGTCAGTAAGAGAACTGAAGACTTCGTCCGCACCAGGCTGTCCACAGGTCCTGACATTCACTGCCACAGTGGGAGAATCTGGAGGAGAGGAATCAGGGGACCTATGGTAGGGTTTCAACATATTTATATGGAATACTTGCGTGGGCTTTCTCCTGTCTGGGGTAGTTACTAGATAATCGGTAATGCTCACCCTCTGAATGATCTTATATGGGCCCCTGAACTTGGCAGATAAAGGTTGGCCAAAAAGGAGGAGCAGGACCAAAACCTCATCACCGGGCTGAAACTCCCTCTCACAGGCTTTTCTGTCATACCATTTCTTCATGGAGCTTTTAGCCACTGTCAAGTTTTGAGCGGCAAACTCACATGAGGATCTCAGCCGGGTTTTGAAATCTGAAACATACTTGAGGAGGTTTTGGTTCCCCTCCTGGCCAACTAGGCTATCCTGCAATAGTTGCAAAGGACCTCTTACCTGGTGACCGAAAACTAGCTCATTAGGGGAAAAACCCAGGGATTCAGTTGGAACCTCACGAGTAGCAAATAAAAGAAAAGGTACCCCCTTATCCGACTCAACTCCGGTCTCTGTACAATACTTACGTAACATTCCCTTTAATGTCTGATGATATCGTTCGAGAACCCCTTGACTCTCTGGGTGGTAGGTGCTACACTTAACATGCTCGATACCCAACTCCTTCAGGGACTGCTGGAAAATGTTAGAGGTAAAATTAGTTCCTTGATCACTTTGCACCTCATGGGGGAAACCCATTCTGGTGAAGAATTTGAGCAGTTCCTTTATGACAGTTGGAGCAGAGGTAGTCATTAAGGGTATAGCCTCTGGGTAGCGAGTTGCCATGTCTATAATAGTTGGATAAAAAAAACACCATCTAAGGAAGAGCACTTTATTGACAACGTTTCGCAGATAGCTTCATCAGGTCACTAACAAATGCTGGTACATAGGAGGCCTTAAATATCCGTCCAGACAGGTGGCGGGGAAGGAGAGGGAGGTGGGGGTTGGGAGGGAGGAAGGAGGCAGGACAGGGAGGGGGCAGAAGCATGGGGGGAGGGTAGGCGGAGCCTATATAGGGTATTTAAGGCCTCCTATGTACCAGCATTTGTTAGTGACCTGATGAAGCTATCTGCGAAACATTGTCAATAAAGTGCTCTTCCTCAGATGGTGTTTTTTTTTATCCATTCTGTCTACTTTTCAAGTACCACTCAACACTCCATAATAGTTAATAAATAATTGTTACCTTGGGAAGTCTTAGGCAATGGGCCTACAATGTCCACTATCACCCGAGTAAAAGGATTCTCGAAGACAGGCAAGGGCACCAGAGGATGTACAGGCACCTTCTGATTGGGTTTTTCTGTCATCTGGCAAGTGTGACACACTCTTCAAAACTCCACTACATCTGTACGCATTCCTGGCCAGTGAAAGTGGGCTCTGATTCTGTCTAGAGTTTTTCTCACACCTAGGTGTCCTGCCAATGGTATACAATGTGCCATTTCCAAGATATCTCTACGACAAGGTTTGGGGACTACTACTTGATGGACGTCCCAGGCCCCATCATCGATAGGTCTGTGTGGCGGTCTCCATCTACGCCACAATACTCCTCCTTTGAGGTAGAAACATTCACCACCCTCCTTCTCACATTCCTCTTCACTCACGGCCCTGGCAGCTAACTCCTTGCATTCACTATCATCTCTCTGTAGTGTCACGGACCTATAGGCTCTGACTGTACGGGTTCACTTCCACCCTTCAAACGCATCAACCAGTCTGAGATCGGGGTCGGGGCTTCAAGCAACCAAACCAACAGAGGCCCGAAACTTCGCATCCCAATATCCTTCTTACTTCTATCCCTCTCATTTTGATCGAGCAGAGTTTCGAAGTCTCGCTCAATAAATATATAATTCAAATTAAAGTTCAATGGTATCTCTGCTCATGACCACCAGGGGGTGGAAGTTTCTTTTCTGGTCACATTAAATCTACCGTAGTCAATGACGGGACGGAATAATGAGTGGGGTCAGTGTTATCTTAGACTTACTCGATGCAACGTTCTCGGGAATATTGCTTCCAGAAAGCGTTGTTTTTAAAACTCCAGGAACTACCCCCCTTCGGTTTGACTACGGGAGATATCGTGACTATAACTTATATTTTCATTTTGATTTTCTTTTTTGTTTTCATTTTGTATAAATTAAATATTTTGCATTAATATTAATTACCATTGTATTTGTTTTATTTTGTTTTATAACTTTAAATTATAATTATATAATTCATAATGGTTTTGTTATATTACTTAAATTTGATTTTATTATATTAACAAAAATTGTGTATTCTTTTCTTATCCATATATATTTATACCCTAATGATTAAATGAAGTGAGGAAGATTAACCCTATATAATATCCAGAAGACTACTTTGAAATCTGATTAAAATACGAGAACAACTCTTAAATTAAAATATCATCTAGTAATAAATATTAAAATACGAGAACTACTCTTAAATTAAAATATCATCTTAGTAATAAATATTAAAATACGAGAACTACTCTTAAAGAAACTTTACCTTAATACAAGTACTAAGTTAATAAAAGTACTTATCCATACTGAACACCCTTAAACTAAAGTTCAGTCTTTGTGTTCAACCTAAAGGTCACCCTCTAGACTCCTTCGGGGCCAAATCTTTAACTAGGCTAGTTCCACTAGTCTCTCCAAACTTTGGGTTGTAACATATTGGGGGCCTGTCCGGGAGTTTTTTCTGATTAATCTCTGCACTTCATTATATGAATTGGGTTTTCTAATGTTCATAGTAAATTCATAAATTTAATTATTTATCTTTACGTCACGATATCTTTAGCCTGAATTATTATATTACTCCTGATGCTTAAATACATTCCTTTCCCTTTAGTCGGTTTGTGCATTTTAGAGGTAATAGCTCAGGTTGGTCATAAGTTGGGGAAGTTCTGTGGTTTACGAGATAGTCAGGATCACTCATCTCAAATCCTCATATGCATCCATGTTCATTAACACTAGGCAGACGGTGGTGGACATTGTGTATCAATCTCTTAATCTTTCATGTGACGAAATTAGCGTTTTCGCACATCGGTCACCTATCTGAGTCACCCCTCTTTAAGTAGAATCTCTTCAGAATAGGAATGACCAGTTAAACTAGTCTTTTATAGCAAATCAAAACTATAGGAGACCATCCACGATCACCTAACATATATCTGTAACTAGAAGTAGGATCTCCTAACGCACATAAATCTCATGCCTTCTTCCTTTAGTTTCGATATCAAGGGATCGTGTCTCACGAGGTTCACTAATGGTCAGGTTCTTGCCTGTCGTCCTTACTTATCAACCCTCTTGTTGTTGTCGACCATAGTTCGCTCAACAGGTGGGAGTTACTCACACTAATCATATTGATTTGGGAAATTAGTGTCAACCTGACTATTAGGTAACCCGTCTCTACTAGGAATATCCCTAGTCCATATAGTATGCACTTGTTAATGGTTATCCAGGGTTAGTAATCTACCATTACCGGTAACTATAAAGCAAGTCCATATTAGTCAATATTGCCGTTCATTCCAGTCTTTATATTATACAACCAGTGAAGCTATAGTAACCCCATCCTCTATACATTAGCTGTCAGTCTAGTATAAATTGAGCGGTAATCTTCTCTACCTCATCTAGTCATAATTAAAATCAAAATGGCAAAGTTTAATGCTAAACAATTTTGTAGAGAGCCCTCTGTCGACAAACTTAAAGGTCAGGTGATCTCCAAGGATGATTGGAAGTTTATAGCTTATTCCTTTGACATAAGCTATGAGAGTTCACACACTAAGGAAATCCTGAAAAACACAGTCATAGAAGAACTGACAAATAGAGAAATCTTACCTGCTGAAGCTGTAGATTCACTTACTCTCATGAGTAGTTCAATGATAATGGCTGATAATGATGAAGATTCCCAGAGTACCATACAGGAAAACTCCCAGGGGAAACACACTCCATCTCCTGAGCCGTGGTCAGAAGACAGACTAGATTTTGAAAGGGAGAAGTTTCGGCAGCAGCTTCTGCACGAGGTTCAGGAGAAAGAGAAGCAGCTTCTGCACGAGGTTCAGGAGAAAGAGAAGCAGCTTCTGCACGAGTTTCAGGAGAAAGAGAAAGACAGACAGGAGAAAGAGAAAGACAGACAGGAGAAAGAGAAAGATCGGCAACTAGAACTCTTTAAACTTGAGACACAACAACGGGAGAAAGAGAAGGACAGAGAACTAGAAATTGCTAAAATTCAAAACTTGGAAGAAACAAAACGCCTCAAAGAAGAGAAATTACAGTTGCAGAAGACCGAAATGGAAGCCCAGAAGCCAAGATTCCAACTATCTAAAAACATCTCCCTAGTACCACCCTTTGACGAGAGTGACCCAGAGAAATCTTTCTCCACGTTTGAGAAAACTGCTGAACACCTTAAATGGCCAAAAGAGGAATGGCCATGGCTTCTCCAACCCAAACTCGTAGGAAGAGCTCAGAAAACTTTCAATCACCTGGAGGACGTTAATGACTATGACTTTATAAAGAGCGCTATATTAGATGCTTATGCTATCACCGCTGATCATTACCGTAGAACTTTTCGGAACTACATAAAGCCAGAAAAACATACATTTTTGGAGTTTGCCATGGATAAACTACGGATGCTTAAAAAATGGTTAGCTGCTAAAAAAGTCACCACCTTCACAGAGTTAGTTAACCTTGTTGTTCTAGAGGAGTGGAAGCGTAGGTTACCGCCCAGTATGCTAGTATATATAGAGGAGAAAGGAGTGAATGACCTTACCAAGGCTGCTCAATTAGCTGACAGTTATGCTTTAATCCATAGGGTTGTACCAAGCTATGATAGGACAAAAACCCCAAATGTGAGATTCTCCTCAAGCTATAACCCTGTGTCTAAGGTCATGTCGCAAACAAATGCTCCCAAAAGCCCATCTCAATCTCAAGGAAAGTCTGATGACTTCTGCTCATATTGTAAACAGACAGGGCATAACATCATGCAGTGTACACATCCTAAGTGTAAGACCTCTGCTGCATACAAACTCACACTTGCCACTTCTCAAAGACCTCAAAAACTAACAAAACCTTCTGGGGCACCTATAACATGTATACATACCCAGAATGCCTCTTCTGATCCTTTTTCTGCCTTTAAGGTACCTGGTACTGTCTCTCTTCCAGATGACCCACAGACTTACCCAGTTACCATCTTAAGAGACACTGGATCAGCCCAAAGCTTGTTGTGTAAGACTGCCTTGCCTTCAGTTGAGAACCACTACACTGGGGGAAAAGTTACACTTAAATCTTTAAGCTCTGGTCATACTGCAGACATGGCTGATATACAGATAGGCAGTGACCTGATCCAGGGGTCAGTTAGAGTAGCCGTTTTGGATACAGATCTTCCTATTCCGGGGGTAACTTTCCTTTTAGGAAATGACTTGGCTGGACATGGGATGATTCCTGACATTATAGTGAGAGACAAACTCATGTTACACAGTCCTACTGCAAAGCTAGATCAGGAGAAACCACATATTTTCCCGGTTTGCGCTGTCACCCGTTCACAAACTGCTGCAGTGTCTAATGACTCTCTCTCACCCTCAGGTCAGGATACCTTGTTCACCCAGATCATGTCTAGGGAAAACCTCATAAAAGCTCAAGAGGCAGACACTTCACTTGCTAAGCTCAGGCACATTGCTGATGACACACCCATAAATGGGAAAAACCCTAACATCTACTATCACAAAGGGGTCCTTATGCGTAGTTTTCACCCGCCTGATAGGCCTGACTCAGATACTTGGTCTATAGTACATCAGGTAATCATCCCTACCTCCATCAGATCTGCTGTAATGGGATTAGCTCATGACGGAAACTCTGGTCATTTGGGACAGAGAAATACATACAGAAAGATCCTAGATCATTTCTTTTGGCCTAACATGAAAAAAGATATCAAGGCTAAGACTATTGTGTCCCATCTGTTGCATCTTTTCACAAAAGTAGGCATTCCTAAAGAAATTCAGAGTGATCAGGGGTCAAATTTTACAAGTAACCTAATGAAAGCAGTACTGAGGGAGTTAGAGGTAGATAAGAAGATAGCCACTGCGTACAGACCTCAGACCCAGGGTTGCCTAGAACGCCATCATCAATCTCTGAAATCCATGATAAAAAAGTTTTGTTTTGAGACTGAGAAAGAGTGGGATGCCAACATTGACTGGCTTCTTTTTGCCGTTAGAGAGTGCCCTCAAGAGTCGCTAGGATACTCCCCTTTTGAGTTGCTATATGGGCGTCAGATCAGAGGCCCTCTAAAGGTCTTGAAAGATTCTTGGTTTGTGGAAGTATCTGATCATCCTTCTCGCACAGTTGCAGAGTACATCAATGAGTTAAAACTTCAGATATCAAATGTAAGAGCGCTAGCACTGGCCAACCTTGAGAGGAGTCAGTCAAGAATGAAAACCCACTACGATCGCAAGTCTGAAAGTAGAACATTTAGTCCTGGAGACAAAGTCCTTCTCTTCCTGCCCATTCCTGGTAGTCCATTAAAAAGCAAATTTTGTGGCCCATATGTAGTCTCTCAGAAACTTTCCAAGCTAAACTATGTTGTTCGCACTCCTGATCGAAGGAAGGATCAAAGGATTGTTCACTTAAACCAAATGAAGGCGTACATAGAAAGGCCGCTTGAGGAGAATACCCCAATACTAGCTGTAAATACTGTACCACATTTTGTACCAGACTCGTGGGAATTGCAAAAGGTAGGAGACTCTGATGTGATTGAGTTTGGTGATCTTCCTTCACCTTGTGGAAGCCCAAAGAACAGCGAACTATTATGTACCTTAGATCAATATTTGTCGGACATGTCGCCATCACATAGAGATGATCGTAGGAAATTGCTTGTAAGTTACCCTTCAGTCACATTGGATGTCCCTGGCTTTTGCAAGGACCATCATCACGATGTTATCTTGACCTCACCAGAAGTAAGACCTATCAAACAATCACCATACAGACTAAACCCTCAGAAGCAAGAGATCATGAGAAAGGAAATTGACTTTATGTTGGAGAAGTCCTTAGTGGAACCAAGTCATTCCCCTTGGGCGTCACCCTCTTTATTAGTCCCAAAACCAGACGGTAGTAGTAGGCTGTGTACTGATTACAGGAAAGTAAATGCAGTGACCGTCCCTGATGCATATCCACTACCTAGAATTGATGACCTAATAGATAAAGTAGGGGCTGCTAAGGTAGTATCAACCATAGACTTGCAGAAGGGGTATTACCAAATTGGGATGACCGATAGAGCTAAAATCATCTCGGCTTTCACCACTCCTTTTGGGCTCTTCCAATATAGAGTCATGCCTTTTGGCATGATGAATGCTCCTGCCACATTTCAAAGGGTCATGTCATATACTATTCAGGATTTAGAAGGTGTAGACACTTACTTAGATGACATCGTGATTATTTCAGATACTTGGGAGGATCATCTTTCCAGACTGGACGGGCTGATGGAGCGCTTGGCTGCTGTTGGATTCACCATCAACCTAGCAAAGTCCTGCTTTGGATGTGGATCAGTGACCTACCTTGGCCATGTGGTGGGTCAGGGTACTGCACGTCCCAAGGAAGCTAACGTGGAGACTATCACCGCCTTTCCCCAGCCAACTGACCGCAAATCCATCATGCGGTTTTTAGGGATGTGCGGATTCTACCGCAGATTCTGTCCGAACTTTGCAGCCATATCAGCGCCCCTCTCGGATCTTACAAGCCCTAAAATTAAGTTTGTCTGGACTCCCACCTGTACTGCTGCCTTTGACCGACTGAAGTGCCTCCTTTCATCCTACCCGGTACTTCATGCTCCTGATTCCGCATTGCCTTACCATCTTCAGGTTGATGCGAGTGATAGAGGAGTCGGGGCAGTACTTCTGCAACCAGATAAGACAACTGGCGTCCTACATCCTGTCTCTTACTTCTCCACCAAACTGAAGAAACACCAGAGGAGTTATTCCACAGTGGAGAAGGAGTGCTTGGCGATTGTATCAGCGGTGAAGAAGTTCGAATGTTATCTCCCTCAGCACTATCCACCAATCATCATCCATACTGACCACAACCCTCTTACTTTTCTGCACAAGATGAGGAACAACAACCAACGACTTCTCCGGTGGGCTCTAAAGTTACAGGAGTACCATCTCATTGTTCGCCATATTCGTGGGGTAGACAATCGGATTGCAGACGCCTTGTCAAGAGATCTTCCACCTACAGCGGAGCCTATTCCTCCTCTCGCTACCTAGTCCTCTTCGCTCCCCTTCGAAGACTTTAAGGGGGGAGGTGTCACGGACCTATAGGCTCTGACTGTACGGGTTCACTTCCACCCTTCAAACGCATCAACCAGTCTGAGATCGGGGTCGGGGCTTCAAGCAACCAAACCAACAGAGGCCCGAAACTTCGCATCCCAATATCCTTCTTACTTCTATCCCTCTCATTTTGATCAAGCAGAGTTTCGAAGTCTCGCTCAATAAATATATAATTCAAATTAAAGTTCAATGGTATCTCTGCTCATGACCACCAGGGGGTGGAAGTTTCTTTTCTGGTCACATTAAATCTACCGTAGTCAATGACGGGACGGGAATAATGAGTGGGGTCAGTGTTATCTTAGACTTACTCGGTGCAACGTTCTCGGGAATATCGCTTCCAGAAAGCGTTGTTTTTAAAACTCCAGGAACTACCCCCCTTCGGTTTGACTACGGGAGATATCGTGACTATAACTTATATTTTCATTTTGATTTTCTTTTTTAATATTAATTACCATTGTATTTGTTTTATTTTGTTTTATAACTTTAAATTATAATTATATAATTCATAATGGTTTTGTTATATTACTTAAATTTGATTTTATTATATTAACAAAAATTGTGTATTCTTTTCTTATCCATATATATTTATACCCTAATGATTAAATGAAGTGAGGAAGATTAACCCTATATAATATCCAGAAGACTACTTTGAAATCTGATTAAAATACGAGAACAACTCTTAAATTAAAATATCATCTAGTAATAAATATTAAAATAGGAGAACTACTCTTAAATTAAAATATCATCTTAGTAATAAATATTAAAATACGAGAACTACTCTTAAAGAGACTTTACCTTAATACAAGTACTAAATTAATAAAAGTACTTATCCATACTGAACACCCTTAAACTAAAGTTCAGTCTTTGTGTTCAACCTAAAGGTCACCCTCTAGACTCCTTCGGGGCCAAATCTTTAACTAAGCTAGTTTCACTAGTCTCTCCAAACTTTGGGTTGTAACAGTAGCTCTACCAGGCCACTAGGACAATTTGGAGGGGTTTCATGGTCATCGTTAGGGTCAAGATGAGTCACATCATCAGGCACAGTTGGAGCATCATTCACACTCTCATCATCCCTTTCATCAACTCTTACATTTGGTACATTTCTGTCTGAGGGAACTGCTACTTGAGACATTGAACGTGTGACAGCACACACAGGGAAAACTGTTGGCATCTCCTTTTCGAGCTCACCGGTTAGGGGCTCGTTAAAACAGGGGAAAGTGACAAAATGGGGCCTGGTCGGACCTTCTCACCTGCTACATCATTCCCCAAAAGGAGTGTTACCCCAGGAACAGGGATATCTTGGGACCTACACAAAGCTATGGTGGCCTCACCCTGTAGTAACTCACATTCAATTTCGCCTTTTACCAAGTATGCATAAAATTGGCCTCCAGCACCTCTCATTACCACTGGTTCGCCAGGTGGGCACTCAGTGTAAGGATTCACCATGAGGGTGCTAGTAGAACCTGTGTCTCTCAGAATTTTTACCTCCTGCATACAACCATTTAGTCTCACGTTGCCAGATGAAATAAAGGGATGGTAACTGTCCTGCACTGATGGTGAAATTATTATTGGCTTAACCCTAGTGGGTTGCACCACGCATGCTGTCTAGATGATTTACGTTAGCTGCTAGGTACTCCTTCTGTCGAGAGTCCTGCATTAAAGGAACTTTTGGTGCTAGGTACTCCTTCTGTCGGGAGTCCTGCATTAAGGGAACATATGGAGTTTGAGATACGGCGGCAACTATCTGCCCCGATCTCTCTGTTCTCTCCTTGGCCCAACACTGATAAGCTAGGTGGCCTCTCTTGCCACAAAAAGTACATACTTTAGGGGATACGGGAACGTTCCCTCTTTGAGCATTACTATTACTTTGGGGCCTACCTCTGTTACCATTGCCCTGAGTCGCATTTTTAGTTGGGGGAACAATTCTATTTTGGCTGGCTGGGGAAGACGTTATAGGCTTGTGACTAGGTCTGTCAGATTTGTGATTGGGATACTTAAAATTAGAACTAGAATTATCGTAGGGCGTCTTTCCACGAAATTTGTTGTTGAGCACGTATGTGTCAGCCATGTCAGCGGCGTCGGCAACACAATCTACCTTTTTCCCCTTTAAATGATAGGATACAGAAGAATCAATTTTCCATAGGAAATTTTCTAACTGGACCAACTCCTTCAGATCGTTGTAGCTTGTGACTTTCTTACTCTTGACCCAATGATTGAAAGTTTTAGTCATGGTCCTGGCAAATACCTTATGGGTTTCTTCTACTTTATTCTGGTTTTTACGGAAAGATTGCCTGTAAGCCTCAGGCTGTAATTGATAGGTTTTTAGGATAGCTTCTTTGAGATTGTCATAATCCTGCCTAACTTCTGCTACTTCTGACAAATACGTGGCTCGAGCCTGCCCTGTCAAAACGGTTTGTAACATAAAAGGCCATTGATCTCTTGTCCACTTCATACCTCCAGCAACTTCCTCAAACAAAACAAAGAAATCCTGCACATTATCCTCAGTGAAAGGTGGAATGACACTGGGCATAGTCAATCCCAGAGGGGGAGCAATTACGGGAGCATTTGTATCGACTTTTAGTTGAGCTATTTGATATTGATATTGTTCGGTCATTGCTCTGGCTTGTTCGGTCGTTGCTCTGGCTTTTATGCTGGCTTGTTCGGCATTTACTCTGGCTTGTTCGGCATTTATTCTGGCTAGTTCTATATTTAGTCCGGCTTGTTCGGTCTTTGCTTTTATTCTGGATTCTTCGGTATTTGCTTTTATTCTGGCTAGTTCTAATAATTATTTGATCACCGGTCAAACCAGGTGGCAATTGTTCATCAAGTTGGCTAGGTTTACTCGGGATCCCACCAACTGCTCCGTCAACCTCTCCGCCTTCTACAGGGAATAGGTGGGTTTTTATGGTCTGAGCCACCTCTACTTTGGACATGTTTGAGACAGTTAACTGGAGATGCGAGGCAAGCACTTTCAGTTCGGATTTTGACAGACAGTCAATATCAGGGGTTATGGGTTCTGATTCTATGAAAACTCTAGCATCTTCGTCATTAATTAGATGAGGCATGATTAATATTTGATTTTTAAGTAGTGAAACGGTAATGAAACTGAGTGAAACTGTATGAAACGAATCCTGGCAAGGTCGCCACTCTTCTGTTATGTATCTTGATCCTCAAGTGGTTAACTTGATGAATATAGAGAGCACAGATATATATATTAAGGTATCAGTCAGCTGAAGGCAAAACAAAAGTAAAATCTAATAAAATTATTTCCTGTTGTTGCTTCCTTTCCTTTTGGATCTAAGGACTTGGTATCCTTTATTGACTGATACTCTTTAATTATGGAAAAATACTGAAACTAATTAAAGTCATGTAGTATTTATAAAGAATTATTATCTAACCGAAGCTTAGTAGGCTATGGGTATGAACCGAATAAGTTATATCTAAAGAAGGACTATTAATTCTATAAAAGTCTTGAAAGATAAATATTAAAGTAAGAATATTTCTGTCTCTTACCCTTTTTGAAATGAATAAACAGGTTTCATATATGTCCTTTTATTTATATTTAATGTAGGTATTATTCTTGGTTCTTGTCTTACGTTAATAGTATTATATTATTATTATCATCAGGATTAATATCAAAGTCACATAAAAAGTTAGATATATATTTAATAATTAGATAAATGTATTTCTTAACCACGTAACATTGAGGTTTGATTATGAGTAAATTAAGTTACAGGATCGCTTCATAGATTCGATTCAGGTCTCACTCAAATAATATGAAAAGCAAAATAATATTTTGAAGCTAAAAGAATTTTCTTCAGCTTAGGAAATCACTAGAAGTAACATTAAAACAGCCATGTTAGTCTAAGGCGATATTACTAATATGAGACAATAGCATCACCGTACTAAGCACCGTTAAGCAATGTAAGCTTAATTAAAAGAAAATGAAATAACTCGTAAGTATTAATATAAAACAATAGTATTACTTTCATCATAGCCCAATTACTTAAAGAGTTGCTTTAGTCCACAAGTCAGTCAACTAAATTAGTTAAGTACATAATAGTTGCGTTAACATTAATTTCCAATAAAATAGTTAAGTACATAATAGTAGCGTTATCGTTAATTCCCAATCAAATAGTTAAGTACATAATAGTAGCGTTTAACGTTAATTCCCAATCAAATAGTTAAGTACATAATAGTAGCGTGAACGTTAATTCCCAATCAAATAGTTAAGTACATAATAGTAGCGTTAACGTCCCAATCACATATCTCACTAACCAACATAACGTAAGTGTTTACACCGAACACACTTAACACACAGTTATATAATCTGACTGACAGTCACAATCCCATTATAATACTTCACCCCGTCTTCCTCCAGCTGCAAGTTCACCTTCCCAACTCCAAATGAGACTGATTTGAATGCCCACTACTCGGGTCTTATATACTAAACAATGATGGTGTGGGAATGCATCAGGAGGCGGTTGATGGTGCGCGCCCCAATCACAGCTTCTCGAGTTGCGTAGCAGGTGCGTAGTCCAATAGAGTCTCCTGGCGTCGATCATACGTCATAGCGTCGGGTCATCGAAGTAGTTTGCAGGGTCCCCTATGACGCATGCAGGTATGAAGGCTTGTTTGCTGGTATGCGGACGAGCTGGTTTCCCACTCGCTAGTTCGCTCGCTGGTCTGCTTCGCCGCCTGGGTAGTTTGGCACTCCTTCAACTCTTAATTCTAACTCTTAAATTAACATACAGGGCTCCGTATGTCAGAATATATATATAATATATATATATATATATATATATATATATATATATATATATATATATATATATATATATTTTTTTTTTTTTTTTTTTTTTTTTTTTTTTCTATATTCCAACTTACTTCCTCTCGGGCATAGGCTGAGAGCCTTAACATTCACCGCTTTACAATGAACAGTGAAGCCCGTGAGGTCTTGTTCCAGTCTAGGGAGTGAGACATGTGAAGCACGTAGAGTACAACGAGCACCTGCCATCTTGCCTTCACATGAGGCACGGTGCTCACTCATGGCCCGAAACGACCCCATCTCTGAAGCCACCTCGTTCCCGTGCTTCACTGTCTCAACCCCTACACTCGGTCTCTCACACTTACACACACACAACGCCACCTGTTGAGCAGATAACTCACCAGGCATTGCACCCCTATAGCATATTTTGAATATGGGAATATTCATACAGTGCTATTTAATCAGGGAACAATGAGGGTATTTTATTGACGTTTCGGTGGGCTTGTGGTAATGCACTGATACTAGGTACAGCACAAATTCCATCCCAATAATATCTTCCCATTGATACATCGGGATTTGAACCCGGGACCTTTGGATTACCAGGCCAGTGGCAAGACCACTCCACCACACCTCCCCTATATATAGCATATATATATGCTATGCAGTATATATATATTATATATACAGGTATATATAGATACACACACACGGACCTAAGCTTTCGATTGGTATGTTTACATCTGTTTTGCGTTACTTATTTGTAAAACTATGCATAGCAAAAATATAATGATCATAATGTTTATGCAACCGCTGGAAACTATGCTGGCACGACAAACTCACTTGCTCTCGTGTTCCCTATTTTGACTCCTCTGAATTATCAACTTTATGGCTCGAACTATCCTGTCATTCTCATACTAAATATTTCTGTGTTGTCCATCTTTCCCCTAACTCTACCGACTTTCCAAAATTCTTTGACTATCTAAACTCAAAAGTGGAACACATTCTATCCATCTCTCCCTTCTCTGAAATGTCTATCTTAGATTTCAAAGTTCACCACCGCCAAAGGCTCTCGTCTCACACTACTGACCAACCTGGTGAACAAGCCTACGTCTTTTCTATCATAAATTACCTAGAATAGCTGGTCCAGCAGCCCAACCGTATCCCGGATCGCTTCGGAGATCGACCCAACATTCTTGACTTATTTCTGACTTCTAACCCTTATTCTTATACTGTCAATCTTTTCTCTCCTTTTGGCTCCTCCTATCATAAGCTTATCTCCGTCACCTGTCCTATCTCTTCAGTACGGCCACCCGATCCTCCCAGCTGGCGGCGCTTGTGGCACTTTGGCGCTGCCGACTGGGAGGCTCTCCGGCAGTATTTCTTTGATCTCCCATGGAATGACTTCTGCTTCCGCGGCCGAGGGACCTCGGAGAGTGCTGAACGCATTACCGAGGTAATTCTCTCGGGCATGGAAGCGTACATTCTATTTTCTTTCTATCAGTCTAATGCAAAAAAATCTTTGTTTACTCACGCTTCTTCTACTGCTGTCCACAATAACGAGGAAGCATTCAAACAGTACCGACGCCTTAAAACTCAAGAATCTCATTCTTCCTCTGTTTCTGCTCGGAATCAAGCCAAATCTGTTCTTCGACTTGCCAAGCACTCTTTCATCAATAATAAATGCACTGAACTATCCAACTCTACTTCTTCTCAAGCTTTCTGGCATCTAGTCAAAAACCTCTTCAACAATTTTTCTTCCTCGTCTTTCCCTCCCCTTTTCCACGCTGATGACACTACCATCACTTCTTCCTCTGACAAAGCTGATCTCTTCACTCAAACTTTTGCTAGAAACTCCACCTTGGATGATTCCGGTGCTATTCCTCCCTCTCCACTCCCCTCTCTCCTACTTATGCCTAATATCCTAATCTCTTCTAAAGATGTACTTTCTACCCTCTCTGGGCTTAATACCAAGAAGGCCTATGGTCAGGACGGTGTTCCTCCTGTTGTACTAAAAAACTATGCTTCCGTGCTGACTCCCTGCCTAGGCAAACTCTTTCATCTCTGTCTCTCTCTAACATCTCCCCTTCTTGCTGGATGTTTGCTCTCATTCAACCTGTCCCAAAGAAGGGTGACTGCTCTCAACCTTCCAACTATCGTCCAATTGCTCTCATCTCTTGTATCTCTAAAGTTTTTGAAACTATTCCTGCTTCCAAATTTCTTAAGCATTTCTCTTCTCATTTTTTTTTTTTTTTTTTTTTTTTTAAAGAGACAATGAACGGAGGAAGGAAAAACACAGATAAAACAAAAAGGTCCATGTGCCTAAAGGCATCCTCCATTCATAAAATGTTTGTAACAACTGGATTTAAACATTTGTAGATTGTAAGTTTGTGGAAAGCAATTCGAGGGAAGTGAATTCCAATTGTGGAGGAGAAAGTGTAAATTCATGGGCGCTCTCAGCTGCCCTAGTTCTACGGGGAAAGATGTGGAGAGGCGGCACAATTGAAGCAAGTGCCTCGGAACAATTGCTGTGAAAATATCTGTAGAATAATGCAAAGGATGCAACGTTTCTTCGTATGGATAATGTAGGAAGGTCCTGTGTGATTGCAGGGTTATTGATTAATCTAATAGCTTTATTTTGAATTTTGTCCAACTGCCTCAATGCAACCACTCCACTTCCACCCCACAGAGGTGAACAGTAATCCATCTGAGACCGCACATGACTTTTATATATCACGGCCAACTGCTCGTCAGTGAAGAATTCTCGAACTCTGTACAGGAGTCCCAGTTTTTTAGAGGCATTCTTAGCAATGCTTCTAACATAATGTGTCCAGCTCAAGTTAGTAGTTACCGGTAATGTTACACCGAGAATGTCAATACTAGGGGAAGTGGGAATATTTACATCATTAAAAAATATATGGGAGTCAGTGAGATTCTGTCGGTTAGAAAATTGAATGTATTTGGTTTTCTGTGCATTAACCCTTAATTAGCGGCGAGCAACATAAGTCGAGTTAAATAAAGCTGGACTATGTGGCGGTGCTCGACATATATCGTGTGGCAATTTCAGCACGTAATGTTGCTGAGAGAGAGAGACAAGTGGTGGCAGGAGAGTAGCGAGCATATGACTGCTCCAGACCACCGCGGCGAACCTACTGACACGAATCCCACCTCCTCCCTCCCTCGCTATATACGGAATTGTATGGGGAAAGTGCCTAATTACATGCTTTTTGCACTCGCGTTGCACGGTTTTTGCAAGAAAACTAGCCATCATAAAAGGATTGTTATGGTGTCATTCGAAAGCTCTGTTTATGCCCTTTCAGGGATAGATACTTGTTTTACGTTCTGGGTCTTATTTAGGCATGAAAATGATCACGTAAACAGCCCTATTTTGGCTAAAAACACCCCGCTGGGCGGTACATATAAATAAACCGCATAGGCCGCTCGTAAGGTGTTAAAGGAAACTAGATTCTTTTGTCCCCATTCATTAATTCTAGAAAGGTGCTGGTTCAGAGAAATTGCAGTGTTTATTTTTGAATTTATAAGATTGGGTTGGGTGAAAGAATTGGTAAATGTGAAGGAACTGAGGAGTGTTGAGTCATCTGCGTAGGAATGTATTGGATTATGAGTGGTAGATATGAGATCATTGATATGAATGAGGAACAGAATTTGGGCCAAAACTGATCCCTGGGGAACACCAGCATTTATTGAGTGAAATTGAGAATAAAGGCCATCTACCATTACACGTATTTTTCTGTTATGAAGATAAGAAGAAATTAGTGGAACTAATGATGCAAGGCTGTAGTGTGACATCTTCGACAATAAGGATTGATGCCAGACTCTATCAAATGCCTTTGATATATCCAGTGCTATTGTATGTGTTTCACCATGTTGGTGTGTAGCTTGGTTGATTTGATGCGTAAGAAGACAAAACATGTCTGCAGTTGATCGACATCGTCTAAAACCATATTGCCTATCACTGATTAATTTATTATTCTCAAGATGCTTAATTATGTGATTATTTAATATAATTTCAAAGACTTTACCAAGAGTGGAAGTTATAGCTATTGGTCTGTAGTTTGATGGATCTGAAGAGGCACCTTTTTTAGGAACTGGATGAATGTTTGCTTCTTTCCAGGGTACTGGGAAGCATGAGGTATGAGTACACAGACGGGAAAAATTTGCCAATTCAGGAGCGAGCACCAAGGAACAATTCTTAAGTACTATTGGAGGAATTTCATCTGGACCAGGAGCCTTATCTACTGAGAGATTCTCCAAAATAGTTTTGACATGTCTGGTGTGGATCTTAAGTGAGGGAATTTCAGGCGAATTAAAATTAAGTACAGGGACATCTTGATTTATTTCATCTAAGGTTGAGTTGGTGGAGAAAATATCCGCAAGAAGGTTAGCTTTACCTCGTGGGTCACTTACAAGATTGCCAGTCGGAGATTTTAATGGTGGAATGGATGAATCAGAAGTGAAGTTGGATTTAAATGAGTTAAGAGTAGACCAAAATATTTTGTTATCATTTGGATTATTTAGAAGTTTATTTGCCTGCTTGTGGAGAAAGTTTGATTTAGTTAGGTTTAATACAGTTTTGGCATGATTTCTGATGTTTCTAAAGTAATTAAAGGCTTCATGAGTTTTTGATCTTGTGTATGCATTGTAGGCTATTGCTTTTTGTTCAGTTACTCTAGCACAATTATGGTCAAACCATTTAGGTGAATTAGATCTTTTACTGTTACTGATCTGCTCTCAGATCGCCTATATAGCTTCCTTAACGGTCGCTCAACTGGTGATCTTCTTTCATATCTTACTAACTCTTGGTCATCCAACTTTCGGGTCTTCGGTGAGACCTTTTCTTTTGCACTAGACATATCGAAGGCCTTCGATAGAGTCTGGCACAAATCTTAAATTTCCAAACTACCCTCCTTCGGTTTCTATCCCTCCATCTGTGCCTTTCTCTCTAATTTCCTTTCCGGCCATTCCATAGCTGCGGTTGTGGACGACCATCGCTCAATTCCTTATCCTATCAATTCCGGTGTTCCTCAGGGTGCTGTCCTATCTCCTATTCTCTTTCTAATTTTCATAAATGATCTTCTCAACTGTACATCCAGTCCCATCCATTAATTTGCAGACGACTCAACCTTACACTACCCAATTAGTTTTCGAGAACGCCCCAGCCAGCAGTCCCTCAAAAACAAACATAATGAAGCCATAAAACACTTATCTTCTGATCTAGCTACTATTTCCATGTGGGATAGAGAAAACCTTGTTGCATTTAAGGGGAGATGTCCACTTGAGGGATTTTTTTCTTGACCCCTTTCTCCCTTATGTTTAGCCCCATTGCTTTTGATATTATAAAACATTCGCCCCATTAATTTAGCGATTTTAAGAACTTTCACCCCATATTAAGACCTTTCGTGCCATTCAGGTGTCGATTTTATCCTGGCGAGCGATAGCGAGCCTGTAATTTAAGAGGAACCGGCCTATGGCCGGGACATTTTTCTACCGAAAAATGTACACATTTATCTTGAAAGGGACTCAAGGGGGTATCATTTTAAGCTTGATGGAGGTCTAGGGAACAAAGTAAATACCTCCCCTTAAGGCTTCCAAATCCAAATTTATCCATCTTACTACCCGTCAGGAACCTCCAGAAGACTATCCCTTCTATTCTTCAACAACACAAACATCAATCCTACATCTTCTCTCAATATTCTCAGTGTCTTTTGTTCTTCTGCACAGCTTCTTGCTCTGTACAGGGGCACAGTGCGTCCTTGTATTGAGTATTGTTCACATGTGTGGGGAGGATCCTCTTGCACTGCACTCCTAGACAAAGTAGAAGGGAAAACCTTTTGTATCATTAACTTCTGTCCACTCACCAACTCTCTGCAATCTCTCTTTATTCACCGCAATGTTGCATCTCTCTCGTTATTCTATTGCTACTCTAATAATCAGTGTTCCTCGGAGCTTTCCCAGTGGTCATCACCTCCTCTACGTAGGGTACGTAGATCCCGCCTTGCAACACAATCCCACCCCTACTCTGTGCAACTTTCCAACCCAAGAGTGAAATGCTATTCTCAGACTATCTTCTATTCAACTGCTGAGCTCTGGAACTCTCTCCCAGAATCAGTCTTTTCCTCTTCCTATGACTTAAATTGCTTCAAACTCCGTGTGTCCAGGCATTTTAGTTCGAACGTCCCTTGATTTTGGCCCTGTCACTCTTTCAACTCTGGTGGAGGCACTGGCTGTAGGCAGTTATGCCTTTTGTCTCCCTCATTCACATAGAAAAAAACCCAGATAGACAGATAGATAGATAGATAGATGGAAAGAGAGAGAGAGAGAGAGAGAGAGAGAGAGAGAGAGAGAGAGAGAGAGAGAGAGAGAGAGAACTTCTAAGAGTGTCTGATGGTGAACGTGTCTAAGTGTGTAACACTGCTTGAGTGTGTACGTGTTTTGTGTGAAAGACATGAGAGTTCTGCGTTAATATAATGTACGTCGGTGGTGGAGACATGCATAAATAAAACACATAGATAACATGAGAAATTAAATAAAATGAATATACGTTTAAATCAATAAGTTCAATAAACATCACCCACACACACACACTATCTCACTCTTTCTCTTTTTTATATATTTTCTATGTGCGTAAGGGAGACAAAAGGCAGAACTGCCTGTTACGAGTGCCTCCCCCAGAGTTGAAAGAGTGACAAGGCCAAAATCAAGGGACGTTTGAGCCAAAATATCTGGAAACACGGAGTTTGAAGCAATTTAAGTCATAGGATGAGGGAAAGAATGATTCTGGGAGAGAGTTCCTGAGCTCATCTGTTGAATAGAAGATTGCACATGTCATAACGTTTCACTCTTGGGTTGGAGAGTTGCACAGAGTAGGGGTGGGATTGTGTTGCCAGAGGGGTGCTCTACGAAGAGAGGGTTATATACACTGAGAGAGCCCTGAGGAACACAGATTATTGTAATAGCGGTAGGATAGTGAGAGAGATGCAACATTGCGGTGAAGACAGAGAGACTGCAGAGAATTGGTGAGTGGACCTGGGTTAATGAGATGGAAGGATTTCTTTTATATTTTGTCTAGAAATTCTGTGTGAGAGGATCCTCCCCACACATGTGAACAATACTCAATACATGGACGCACTCTGCCTCTGTACAGAGCAAGAAGCTGTGCAGGGGTAAAGAACCCCCCAATGCGGTTGAGCACACCCAGCTTCTTGGAAGCTGTTTTAGCAAGAGTGGTAATATGATCTTTCCAAGAGAAATCAGAAGAAAAAGAGACACCGAGAATATTCAGAGAAGATGAAGGATTAATGTTGTTGAAGATTAAGTCATAGCTTTCTGGAAGGGGGTCTTAGAGTCGTCAGCATATGAATGAGTGGGGCTGGAGGTGCAGTTGAGAAGGTCGTTAATGAATAATAGGAAGAGAATTGGAGATAGGACAGAACCCTGAGGAAAACCGGAGTTGATAGGTTGAGGAAGTGAATGGTGGCCATCCACAGCGACAGCTATGGAATGGCTAGAAAGGAAATTAGAGACAAAGGCACAGATGGAAGGATAGAAACTAAAAAAGGGTAGTTTGGAAATAAGGGATTTGTGCCAGATTCTATCTAAGACTTTCGATATGTCTATCACAAAAGAAAGTCTCACCGAAGTACCGAATGGAGGATGACCAAGAGTTAGTAAGGTAAGAAAGAAGATCACCAGTAGAGCGGCCATTAACCCGGGAACTGCAGGGAGACTCTTAAGAGTTCCCCCGGCGGACTGCGGGAAGACTCTTAAGAGTAAGGGGGAAAAAAAATCCAATTAAAACACCCAAAAAAAAAAAAAAAAAAAAATGTTTTTATTTTTTTGTTTTGCCCCTGGGCCATGCCAAATATCACTCCTCCACCTCCCCTCCTTCCGCACTTTCCTCCCCTCCAGTTATCACCTATTTTCCCTGTTATTCCCTTATTCTGTGGTTTATTTTCGTACTAACATTAGCGAGTTGGTAGCAGGGCGTTGTCATCACTGTTACCAAGCGTGGGAAAGAGCGAGAGAGAGACTATTGTGGAACAGTGTCTCTCCAGACAAGGGGAGGGGAGGAGGGCAGGGAGGTTGCCTCAGCCATATATTATGTAACTCCCGGCCTGTATCGCCGATTTTGACCATCCAAACACTGTTTCCACTTGTTTTATTGTTGTAACAGGTTAATACCTTTATAATCAACCTATAATAGGCGCATATGGATAAGTATTAATGCTATTTATGGTAATATAACGATGTTAGTGATGGGAACAGCTCAAATACGTCAGCACAGGAGTGTGGTGTCTCATACCCCCCATGCACACTTCTTAGGTTAAGGAAGCCATACTGGCGGTCTGAGAGTAGGTTATTGGAAGATTAATGCTTAAGAAATGTTGAGGTAAGAATAGTTTCAAAAACTTTAGAGATGTAAGACATGAGAGCAATTGGACCATAGTTGGAGTGTTGAGAGCGGTTACCATTCTTTGGGACAGGGTGAATGAGTGAACCTCCAGCAAGAAGGGAAGACGTTAGAGGAGAGACAGAGACAGAGACAGAAGAGTTTACCTAGGCAGGGAGTCAGCACGGAAGCACAGTTATTTAGTGCAACAGGAGGAGCACCATCTGGTCCGTATCCTTTCTTAGTATTAACCCATAAATGGCGACTGTCCTCAATAGAGGTTTTTGTGGTGCACTGCGACCGTCCTTAATAGATCCAGAACATCAAAAAACTTTAAAACACCCCAGTGGCACTCAAAACAAAGTAATTTGTGATTAGGTGAGATAATTCCCCTCCATTACTTGCTACCACTCCTACATATGTGTCCCACCCGCCTTCCCCTCCTCCTCCCTATTTTCCCCCTTCCCCAATTATCAGCTACTTTCCTCTTATTCCCCCTTTTATCAGGTAATTTTCAACGTAAATTTCCCTCACATGGTCTCTTTAACACGGGCGAGGCAGCTAGAGATCTTTGCAACAGAGAGATTTCTAGTGGAAGGCCTCAGGGTCGCTCTACAGTTCGGAGACGGAGCATATACGCCGCCGCGGCTCTCTCCTCAAGATACGACCGGGCGGCAATAATGTGTCTTTTTTTACTCCCCAAAAGCTAATCCCACTTCTTTTATTGCTCTTAAATGTTCACATGTTCATATTAAAAGCTAAATAGGCACATATGGATAAGTAATAATAATGTATAGGCCTGTATGGTACTACAACGATTTTCGTCAGAATAGAACCAAATACCTTTCGCTAGGCAGGAGGGTTTGAGTTACCATAGCTTTGAAGTTTACGAGTTAAGCCCAGAGAGGATAGAAAGTACATCTTTAGAAAAGGTTAGGATATTAGGCATAAGTAGGCGAAAAGGGGGTGGAAAGGGAGGAATAGCACCAGAATTATCCAATGTGAAGTTTCTAGCGAAAGTTTGAGAGAAGAGTTTAGATTTGTCAGAGGAAGAAGTGATGTTTGTGCCATCAGAGTAGAAAAGGAGAGGGAAAAACGAGGAAGAAAAATTGTTGGAGAGGTTCTTGTCTAGATGCCAGAAAGCTTGGGAAGAGCTAGAGACGGATAGTTCAGTGCATTTATTATTGTTGTAAGAGTGATTGGCGAGTCGAAGAACAGATTTGGCTTGATTCTGGGCAAAAACATAGGAAGCATTAGAATATTGAGTTTGAAGGTTTTGGTACCATTTGAATACTTCCTCCTTATTGCGGACAGCAGTAGAACAAGCGTGAGTAAACCAAGATTGTTTTGCATTAATCTGAGAGAGAGAAAATGGAATGTATGGCTCCATGCCCGATGGGATTATCTAGGTAATGCGTTCAGCACTCTCCAAGGTTTCCCGGCCACGAAAGTCAGAGAAGTACTGCCGGAGAGCCTCCACAAGCGCTGCCGGCTGGGATGATAGGGTGGCCTTACTGGAGAGATAGTAGAGATAAGATGTGTGTGTGTGTGTGTGTGTGGAGAGAGAAATATGAAAGATGTGTAGAGTAGTGTAGAGGTGAGTAGAGAATCATATAAAGGAATATCATTTATTACAAAAGATAAATGAGTAGAGGCACAGATAGAGAATATTACAGTACAACAGACAAGTTTTTGTGTGGATGGTGTAAACGAGAGTGGAGAAAGACTGAAAAATGTATGTGAAGAGTGCAGATTGAGTGTAGGTAATACGTTCTTCAAAAATAGGCGTATACACAAGTACACCTGGCATAGACTTGTGAGGGGAGAGATTGTAGAGAGTGCATTGATGGATTATGTGCTGGTGACAAGGGAAAGATTGTGTAGACTGCTGGATGTGAATGTGATGAGAGGTGAGGCGGAGGGTATGTCAGATCATTACCTGGTGGAGGGAAAGCTAAGAGTTAAGAGTTACAGGAAAATAAGAGACAAGCATGAAGTAAGAGAGGTAATAAAAGTTAGTGAGTTACAGAAGAGTGAAAAAGAGAGGGAGTACAAGAAAAGACTAAATGAAAAGTGGATGGAAGTGAGAGAGATTGAAGAGAGAGAAGTAGAGGTTGAATGGCAACAGTTTAAGGAAGGAGTGAAAGCGAGTGCAGAGGTAGTATGCGGCAAAAGGAAAGTAGGAGGCAGAGGTATCAGGAAGGGAAGCAGTGGTGGAATGATACGGTGAGAAAAACAGTTGAGGAGAAGAGACAGTGTTTTGAGAGGGTTTTACAGGATGGTAGTGTTGAGGTATGGGAGAGGTATAAGGAGAAAAGGAGAGAGGCAAAACGGAAAATTAGAGAAGCGAAAAAAAATGCAAACGAAAGGTGGGGTCTAAGGTGGAGTGAGAATTTTGAAGAACGAAAGAAAATGTTCTGGAAGGAGGTAAATAAAGTAAGGACAGGAGGACAAAAGAGGGAAGAATCAGTGAAAGATGCAAATGGAAAATTACTAGTGGAACCAGTTGAAGTGAGGAAAAGATATGTCGAGTATTTTGAATCTTTTTTAAATACAAGAGATGGAAGAGAAGCAGTGATTGAAGCAGAGGTGGATGGAGATTGGACCCAGGCCACCCAGGTGGCAGGCAATGAATGAAAGGATTGAGGAAAATGAGGTGAAAGAAGCAGTGAAACAAATGAGAGCTGGAAAAGCAGAAGGTTTGGATGGCATTGCTGTGGAGTGTATAAAGAAGGGTGGAGATGTGATAATAGATTGGTTGGTGAGAATGTTCAATGTGTGCTTTGCTGTGTCAATGGTACCAATAGACTGGAAGAGTGCATGTATTGTGCCATTGTACAAGGGGAAGGGAGATCGGCAGGAGTGTTCAATTTATAGAGGTATTAGTTTATTGTCAGTGGTGGGAAAGCTGTATGGCAGGGTGTTGATAGAGAGGATAATAAAGTGTACGGAAGTTGCAATAGGAGAAGAACAGTGCGGTTTTAGGAGGGGAAGAGGGTGCGTGGATCAGATGTTTGTAGTAAGACAGTTAAGCGAGAAGTATTTAGAGAAGCATAAGGAGATATTTTGGGCTTTTAT
>JBAKBP010028002.1:0-29262 GCA_037953745.1 Lithodes maja | reverse complement strand
CTTGTGGGACTCCGTTTGGAAAGTTTCTGATTTTTGATGACTGACCGGCAAAAGATACGTGTGCACATCTGCCTGCTAGGAAGTTGGCCAGCCACCTTTTTGTGTTGTTGTGCATGTTTGTGTTGTAGATTTTGTTTGTTAGGTTGTGGCGGGGGATGGCATCGAAGGCTTTACTAATGTCGAGTGTGGCTAATAGTGATCTGTGTGGTGGTCTAGCTGAGTTGATGCCGTCAAAAGCTCTTTGTGTAAGGTCTGTGAGAAGAGTGTTTGTGGAGTGCAGTGGTCTAAAGCCATGTTGTGTTGGAGCTAGGGGTAGGTCGGGTGTAATTAGTTGTAATACTAGGCGTTCCATGACTTTGGAGGGGGAGCAAAGGAGTGTGATGGGGCGGTGCGAGGAGGGTAGCGTAGAGTCTTTGTTGGGTTTGGGGAATGTGATGATGATACCATGCTTCCAAATGTCTGGTATTGTGTTGTGTGAATAGCTGTAGTTTGATATGTTAGTGAGTGTTTGTATGCCTTGTGGTCCCAGGTGTCTGAGGTGTATGTTGCTTATGTTGTCTAGGCCACAGGCGGGTGAGTGCTTGAGATTGTTGATGATATGCTTTGTCTGGTGATTGGTGAAGGGTGTATAGTCAGGGTCTGTGGGGAATTGTCTCTTACGTCGGATGACACGTCGGTCGTCTTTGTGAGGTTTTAGGTGGCTGACATGTGAGAAGTGATTGATGAGAGTGTTTGCTTGTTGTTTACATGAAGGAGTAGAGTCTGTTGTTGTGATTGCAGCATGTGATTGTGTTGTGTTGCTGTTGGAAAGTGTGATGCTGTTTAGTGTTTTGTAGAGTTTTTTGGGGTTTGTTTTGTGATCAAGTGTTTGTAGGAAGTTATTCCAATTTAGTTTTTGTTGTTCTTGTATTTTGTTGTTAGTTTGGGTGTTGAGTGCTTGAATTTGTTGTGTGATGTCTTGTGTGTGGGGTGCTGGGGAGTGTTTCAGTGTGTCGCGTTGTCTGATGAGGTTTTGAATTTCTGGTGTGAAGTTGGGGTTGTGTCTTTTTCTGTTACCTCTTGGAATGTGTTTCTTGTCAGCGTTTTGGATAGTTTTATTGAGTATGTGTACAGCATTGTTGATGTTAGTGATGGGTGTACTGTTTAGAGTTGTGAAGTGTTGTTCTGTCTCATTTGTAAATGATTCCCAGTTAGCTCTTTTATAATTGGTGTATGTGTGTTTGTGGCTAGCTGGGGTGAGTCTGGTTTTGGTGGTGATAATGATCGGGAGGTGGTCAGAGCCTAAGGTTCTGACCACCCTCCAGGATGTTGTGGGGGCGAGTTCTGGGGAGCAAAAGGTGATGTCTGGAGATGATGGGTTATAGAGGGCTTGGTGAGGAATATGGGTATGTTGATGGATGTCGTTAAGGATGATGAGGTTATCTGTTTGGTTTTGTAGTACCAGCCCTCTGTCTGTGTCGGGGTTGTCGACAAACCAGGCCGACGTCTTGGCGTTGAAGTCACCACCCAGGATGATGTGTGGGGTGTTTGTGATGTGTTGTAAGTGTGGTCTGTATATATTTGGTACTGTAGGGGATGTTTGGGGAGGGATGTATGTGTTTATGATGGTTATGTTGGATTTGTTGCCAGTGCGTATTTTAATCGATTGTATTTCTGTTGTGTTATCATTTGGGGGGAGGAGGGATTTGGTTTGTACACTGGTTACTATGTATGATATTTCATTGTGTACCAGGGTGATGAGTCCACCGCCCCCGCCGACAGCCCGGTCTTGTCTGATGGTGGTGAAATTATGAAATGTGGGTGTTTTTTGTGATGTGCGGAGTTTTGTTTCTTGTAAGATGGCAATGTGTATGTTGTGTTGTTTGATGAAGTGTGAGAGTTCGTGTTTCTTTGTGTTAATGCCATCTATGTTCAATTGGAGAATGTTAATGTTATGTGCACGATGTATGTTGGGTGCTGCTGCACGAGGATGGGGTGGGGGTGAGGGAGGGGCTGGAGGTTGGGATGGGTGAGGTGGGGGTGGGGATTGGGGAGCAGGAGATGGGGGTTGGAATGGATTAGGATGGGGTGTGGTGTGTTGAGTTGAGGATGTGGATGGTATGGGAAGGTTAGGTGGGTTAGGGAGGAGAGGTGGACGGGTTTTAGGGGGGGGAGTGGATGATATGGGAAGGCTAGGTGGGTTGGGGAGGAGAGGTGGACGGGTTTTAGGTGAGGGATTTGACTGGGAGAGGGAGGGGCATGAGGAACAGGTCCAGGTGTTCGTGTAGTGTTTCTTGGAGGCAAGTGTTGTACAGGTGAAGTGGGTCCAGTTCCTGCATGAATTGCAGAGAACTGAACCCTTAGTGTGGCGACTCGAGGTGATGGGTTTTGAGCAAGTTGGACATATGTATGTGTACGTGGGTCCTGGGTTGCTCTCAATGTCTCCGGCTAGAAGAAGTCTTCGAGAAATGACAGCCGGAGAGTCATTTCTCGGTGTAGGAAAAACTGTGTGATGTGTGTGTGTGGTGTGAAAGGTGTGGAAATAGGTAGGTTAGGTGTAATGGCCGTAAGTAATGGAGGGTGGTAATTATCTGATACGCAGGTAAGATTTATCTATGTCTATGATAGGCACCAAGTTATTATATTTTCATCTGTTACATATACTATACAATACCATCTGTCAGTTTCCACTTGACGAGTCCTGAAGACTTGGCTATAGCATGTAGAGCACCATCTAGGGTTGATATCAGCAAGGTCCCTTCATCATTTTCAGCCAAAAGTTCAGTGGTTGTGATCTGAGAGAAAAAGTTGTTAGCAAATATACAAGTCTAGGTACAGTATTACTAAATTTAGTAGGATATCATAATCTAGACAGGTAAATTTTGACACTACAGTAGAACTTTATATTAAATAATTTGGTAGTTTTTAGTGAAGACATGCACACCCTTATTTTCCAAGCGCATTTCTCCAGATATTTAGAAATTACTGTTTACATGGTTTTAATAATAATTCCAGTGTGGGAAAAACACTACATCCCCCCCTCCCAGAGTGTGTGTGGGGCTATGAAGATCAGGGAAAATGTGGGGTTCAATTATATATACCGGTAATAATATAAGAATCATTGGTGTCATTCAAGGGGCCTATATACCGCCGCAGATTTTCCTGCATTCACGTCTTATATGACCGTTTTTTTAGTTGAAGCCTCAACCCAACCAACCAACCAACATAACCTCACCTTATTGGGTGAAGGCTAGTCCACGTCCAGGGTCCTATCCAGAGTGAGGTTTGGCATCCTCTAGGATATCTACCCAACCTTAGCCGTTTCTGTTTGTCTCTTTTCTTGTACCGGTACTACCGTACTTTTCCTTCTAGGTGCTGGCGAGATCGCCTGATTGGGTAGCACTGCGTGACAGCAAGGTGGGCTGCAGACGGGGCCTGGGGGGTGAAAAGCCCATGGGCTGATGTTCCCCTCCCCCGCTGCCCTCTCAGAGACAGATCTTATCAATTTACCCCTTGCCCTCAACTTTCTCTTCATTACTGTTGAGGGGCACTGTGCACAGGCCCCACAGAGCCCTGGCCCCTGCGAGGGACTTTGTTGTCCCGGGCATTTCCGCACTATAATTCAGCCCCTCGCCTGGGAGCGGCTTCGGTCACCTGGGCATTCTTTAGTGGTACAGCTGGGAGGGTTCTGTGGGGGCACTCAGTTAAAGCCTTGGCCTTGCTCCAAAACATAAACAAAGTGACCGTAACACCATCGGTATAATCCTGTGTAGCAGGGAGACTTGTACTTATATCTCGATAATTTGGTACCGTACCGGTAATGTTACAATGTGTTTTTACATTTTATTACAATGCAGTTTTACATTTTACATTCATAAATACAGTCGACCCTCGATTTAACGGACCCCGATGTAACGGACTTCGGATTTAACGGACTCTGTCCGTAGGCGGACAATGGACCCAGCAACGGACAAAGTCCGTTGCTCGAAAAAAAAGTCTGGTAATTGGCTGGTGGGGCGCACCAGTTTCGCGGCAAATCCCTGTATTTCTATGGTTTTTATTTGTTTATCTCGATAATGAAAGAATATTTTTATTAAAAAAACTTTATTTTTATGTGTAATATGTAAGGAAAGACATAAAAACACCGGAAAGTTAAAAAATCTTCATTTTCGAGGCATATTAGGGCTAAATCGGCGATTTTCGAGAGCAATTTTCCAGTAACGGACACCATCTCCCCCCCCTATTAGTCCGTTAAATCGAGGGTCGACTGTACAGTAGTCCACTAATATACCGGTATAGGCTATTACTAGGTTAGGTTTAGGTTAGGTTAAACATATTGCTCAGTATTTTTTAGTAAATAGGCATCTGAAAAATAGTTCTCCTTCGGAGTCCCCGCTACATAGGATCTTACCCCACATTCCTTACGGTCCGTACCAAGTTAGGTTAGGTTAAGTTCAGTGAGAACAGTTAAATTAGTTTGGGTAGGATGTAGTTCCCGGGTGTATCGCCAGCCTTGTTTACACTACGCAGAGCGGCGTCTGATTCTTGCCATCCTGTTCCCGTCTATATAGACTGCCTTTGGATACAATAATATGTTGAGGGGGGGCTCACCCCCCCATGACATATTGTCATCATCATATATATTTCCAGCAGGGGGCAAATAACCAAAACAAAATCGCCGTCAAAATAGACGTGAACTTAACCACGGCGATCGACAAATGTAAACATGACGGCGGGGGAGGCGTCGGACGTTTGCAATCATGTTCCCGTCTATTTTGAATGCCAATGGATACAATAATATGTTGAGGAGCGGCTTTGCCCCCCTCATCCCCCCCATGACATATTGTCATCGTCATATATATATTTCCAGCAGGGGGCAAATAACCAAAAAAAATCGCCGTCAAAATAAACGCAAAGTTAACCGCGGTGATTGCCCTTTGTAAACATGACGACCGTACACCCGGAAACTACATCCATCCCATTAGCTTAATAAAAAAATAAAATTAATTCTTAGAAGAAAATATCCAAGTCGTGGGATAGCAATTAAGCGATGGACCAATCAGAGGAGTGCTGAGCCGGAGCTAGAATCAGCCAGCTGCATTTAATAACACTCATAAATGTGCCTTCTGCGTGTCGTAAGAGGCGACTAAAGAGGTTGGGTCGGTGGGCTTGCGACCCCCACCCGGAAAAAAATACGTAGCACCGGTAAACAAACAACCAGCCTCGGATGCGGACGAACCCCGACCGACTATGGACAAGCCTACAGACATTCTGAGAATAGGTACATGGAACGTGAGTGGCATGAATGATGTCACAAAAGAGAGAGGTACTGGAAGTGTTAGTGAATGCCAGGCTGGATGTATATGGAATGACGGAGACCAAATGGAAGGGTACAGATGTGAGAGAGTGGGAGTGTGGAATGGGTGTGTGTGTGCTGGAGTGAGTGAGGGAGCAGCGAGAGAAGGTGCATGTTTAGGAACACAAACGTGGGTGATTGTGTGTGTGTATGCTCCGACAGAGGATAAACTTGTAAGAGAGAAAGAGGAGTTCTGGGTGGATATGGAGGCGTGCCTGGATAAGTTTGACAAGAACGAAAGAATATTTCTGATTGGGGATATGAATGGTAAGGTGGGTGATAGGAAAGTTGATAGAGTGGTGGGAGGGTGGGGGGTACCGTCAGAGGTGAATGGGAATGGTAGTGCACTTGCGGATGTATGTGTGGGGAGGAGGTTGTGGATAGCCAACACCTTCTTCCGAGACAGAATGATACACAGGTACACATGGAAAGTGGTGTGGACGATGAAGGATAAGACAGTGGTGGAACGAAAGTCACGGATTGATTATACAGTATATGTGTGGATGAAAGAATGAAGAAATCTGTGATGGATGCTAGGGTGTATAGGGGTATTGGAGGGGGTCTGTCTGATCATTATGTAGTAGTAGCTAAGGTTAGGATACAAAAGAAGTGGGTGAGGAGAGCTGGAGGGAGGCGAGAGGGAGGCGAGAGGAAGGTGGAATGGTGAGGAGGGTGGAGAGGCTACAGGAGGAGGAAATCAGGGAAGAGTACAGGAGAGCAGTAGAAAGACGACTAGGTGGCTTCGACCTGGAAGATATGGAGGAAGTGGAGGAGATAAGCAAGGTGTTTAAGGAAGAGATCTGTGCAGCATGTGAGGAGGTGTGTGGAGTGAGGAGAAGAGGGAGGGGAGTGAAAGGTACAGCATGGTGGACAGATGTAAAAATAGCTGTGGAAAACAAAAAGAAAGCATATAGAGAGTGGTTGGGTAGTAGAGGGAATGAAGATTTGGAGAGGCAGAAACGAGCGAGGTACGTGGAGAGAAAGAGAGTAGTGAAGGAAAGTAAGAGAAGAGTAGATGAGGAATTTGGAAGGAATCTGAGTGTAAAATGGAGGAAGTGTAAGAAACTGTTCTGGAAAGAAGTCAAGAAAGTTAGGGAAGGTAGCAAGGGAAACAGTAAGGGTGTGAAAGATAAGAATGGCAGAATGCTAGCCGAGAAGCAAGAGAGAGTCAAAAGATGGAGGGAGTACTTCAATGAGTTGCTAAATGTAAGGAATGAAGAGCCAGCAAACATAGTTGGATATGGTATGGGAGGGAGAAGAGGAGAAGTAGTGGAGCAGGAGGTGGGGATCAGGTCAGAAGTGTGGGAAGCCATGAAAAGAGTGAAGTTGGGGAAAGCACCAGGAACAGATGGAGTGTGTGAGGAAATGTTGAGGTATGGTGGTGAGATAGTGATCATGTGCAAACTAGCATGGGAGAAGGGAAATGCACCCGATGATTGGAAGACTGGCATAATAGTACCCCTATATAAGGGCAAAGGGGAAAGAGAAGTGTGTGGTAACCACCGAGGAATATGTCTTTTAAGCGTTAGTAGGGAAGGTGTACAGTAGGGTAGTGATTGAGAGAGTGAGAACGGAGAAATGGATAGGCGATGAGCAGGGAGGTTTTTAGGAAGGGAAGAGGATGTGTAGATCAGATCTTTACCCTGAATTGTGTTGTGGAGAAATATCTGGAGAAGCAACAAAAGGTGTATGTTACCTATATGGACTTGGAGAAGGCCTATGACAGAGTGGATAGAGAAGGCATGTGGAAAGTACCGGTACTTAGAATATACGGAGTAGATGGCAAGTTGCTGAAAGCAGTGAAGAGCATGTATTAGGGTGCAAAGGCGGCAGTACGTGTGGAAAATGAGCAGAGCGAGTTCTTTGACCTGAGTAATGGGTTGAAACAGGGGTGTGTGATGTCCCCGTGGTTGTTTACTGTTCAGGGAATAGCCTGAATTCCATTTTCTCTCCCAGGCCTTGGTAGCTGGATACATATCTTTCTGCCTCACACATCAGGGGTATCAGGAAAACCCTCTTTATATAACATACACATCCAACTTCACGACATTGCCCTACATTGCTATCCTCTATCCATAAAACACTACTCTTCCCACTACATATCATACATGTAACATGTTACGGCTGGATCGGCAATACATATTCGGGATTCTTGATCGTAGGACAGAAATGGCTTATGTGACAACGACACGCTCGATTCCAGTCCCAAATACTATATGCTCCAGACAACAAAAGCACCAACGCCCTACAGAGTTATCGTCTATGGTAACGAGGTACCTTAACTCGGCGAAAGTGTACAACAGGGGTAGGCTATGAGGCTAAACTCCCTCAGACATTTATAGGTTACGTTATTACTAAAGAAATGCAATACTCAAGAAACTACGTTAATATTAAGCCTCTAATAATGTAGAATAGAAGCAGGCTAAAGGTATGACAGTGAAATGCTAAATGACAAATGTACACGCCTACTTGAAAGCGCGTGCACTAGAATAACTGTCCCCTACTAACATGCACTAGCATGTAGCATACAAGATGTTCATGATCCAGTAGATACCTAATAATACACATGGAAGGAACATAAATAGTAGTCACTTATTATAAGAATGAATCTATACTTGGAATAACTAAAAGGTTGCAGGCAACAGTACTGCGCCGGTAGCCTACTACCGCATAGGCTACTTCGCTTCTCTCACTCTGTCTCCCCTCTGAGTCCGTATGCGCCCTACGCAACAGAACTCCGGACACAGCAGCAAAACGACAGTGCAGTTAATTGATACATGAAAGTATTAATAGTGTTGTCTTGTGTGTGAGTAATGTGTATTGTAAAGTGTTACATACATAAACTTAAAGAGAGCTGCAATGCATAGTAAAATAAAGATATAACCCACTCATCATCCCCATGTGTTCTAGCTAGCAGGCCAAGTCACAGGAACAACGAGTCCCAGCACCGAAAGCGAGAACCCAGGAAAAGACTGCAGAGAACACAAGGACAGATAAATTACGTTACTCTACTATACCGGCACTACGAGCGAGCTGTAGTCTCTGGTACTACACTCGCTCCTGGCTCGGTAGGCAAATCAAGGCTAAGTCCTCGCCCCTCTACAGACAACTCCTGGGCATGGTCGGGCTCTTACACATGGCACTAGTCTAGTCACAAATTGGATGATGAGCTGGGCATATAACTCGTGAACATGTAGAACGTTCACCAACTATCCTCATCAAGAAGATCGCTGTTCACATTAACCCCTTAAATCTAATACATGTAAATATATGCTTGTCCTAAGAGTAATACGAGAGGTGAGTGCTGAAACTCCTTTAGGACCTCAAGGGAAGGTTATGCATTTAAATAGAGAGAAGAATGAAATGAGAGTAATGTCGTCAGAGAGAAAGAGTGCAACCGTGAGAAGTTGGGAGAGAGGGCAAGGGATGTTAGAATCTCAAAGGTTCTAGGCAACCTGATCATGGAACACACAGCGAGCCTCCAGGCAATGTGCAGTACGACAACATGGGCAGCCCAGGCAGCATAGGCAGGCGGCAATGGACTACCAACCCTGTCGCGCCTAACTATAAGCGCAAGGCTGCCAACCAGTCCATACGTCTGGCAACCACCCCCCCGGCAGCGTGGCGCATTGCTACCCTCTCGCTCTGAAGCCTAACTCACTCTCTCTCTCTGAACTCCCATTGTCTTATCTATCAACTTCTCTATTGATACTACATATTAAATGGAAGGTCTCGACATGGCTTAAAACAAAACCCACCACTGGTTAGCACATGACGAGACCTTTGCAGAGATACAAAGAACATAGTTATACGTTGTCACACTCAATATAGGCAGCCAGCACGGTACAGTGGTACGGGCGGTACAGTGGAGTACCAAGGAGTACAATCAGGTTGCGTTGCCACGCACTGGGTGCGTCACAGCCCCCCCAAGATTTTAGATAATCGACCTTAGAAGCATTATCAAAATCTGACAAGCAACCAACCGACCTGCTACCCTTAGCTGCCACTAATTGCAAAAGGTGCACAACAACTGAAGTGTGAATTATACATAAAACACAATATCGCATGCATCATGCTACAACAATAAAGACTTACAAAACTAAAAAAAAAAATTCTCGTTTATTTTATTGTTTTATAATCTTTTTGGACGGCGTTATGATAGCCTAATTTTACTCCTGCTCAACCCACACACCGTGCACGACTATCCTGGATCATCAACCCTTGATAGACAATCTGCTATCACGTTCTCACTCCCGGCAATATGCTGAATGTTGAGATTATACTCTTGGAGCATTAGGGACCACCTGGTCAACCGCATATTCCGATTGTGAAACTGATTTAGGAATTTCAAGGGATGATGGTCCGTATAAATCGTCACTACCGGGCCGTAGGCTGGAACATAAACTTCGAAATGATTGAGCGATAAAACGATAGAAAGAAGCTCCTTCTCTATAGTCGAGTAATTCCTTTGTGCCGAATTAAACTTGCGAGAAAAGAAGCTCACTGGGTGTTCCAAGCCCTCGGAATCAGTCTGCAGTAACACTGCCCCGGCACCCACACCGCTGGCATCAGTCGCCAGCTGAAAACTCCTGGAGAAGTCTGGGGCTCTCAAAATCGGATGTGTACACAGCAGGTGCTTGACTAGGTCGAAAGCCCTCTGACACTCCGCAGCCCAACAGAACTTCACTGACTTCGACAGTAGATCAGTTAACGGTGCTAAGACAGTAGAGTATCCCCGGATGAAGCGCCTATAATAGCCTATCATACCTAGGAACCGCATGACCTGGCGCTTAGTGGTGGGCCTGGGAAACATATTGATAGCCTGTATCTTGCTCAGGGGGGGGGCACACCCGGCCTAACCCGACCACGAAGCCAAGATACTGCACAGTAGCCTTTACAAACTCGCACTTCCTCAGGTTCACCACCAGCCCAGCATCGTGCAACTTCCCAAACAGGGTCTCTAAGTGCCTTAGGTGATTTTCAAAATCGTCATCATACACTATCACGTCATCAAGGTAGACCGTGCAGTTAGGGATTTCGTCACAAATATCGTTCATCAGGTTCTGAAACGTGGCAGGTGCGTTCTTAAGCCCATAAGGCATTACGTTACATTGGTAGGTCTTGCCATCTACCACAAAACCACAAACTTGCTTAGCTCGGTCCGACAGGGGTACTTGCCAGTAGCCTTTTACAAGATCAATTTTAGTAAGGTACTTTGCATTCCCTATCTTGTCCACGCTGTCGTCAACTCGAGGCAAAGGGTAAGGGTTGGTAGTGGTCAAGCCATTTAGCCTACGAAAATCTATGCAGAACCGCACCTTGCCGTCAGGTTTTGGCTGCAACGTGACGGGTGATGTCCACTTCACATAACCTTCAGTGATCATCCCTCTCTCAACCATGTACTTTAACTCCTCCCGTAAAGCTGGCAACTTTACCGGGGGCACACGGTAGGGCACTGACTTGAAGGGCACATTATCACCGACGTCCACGTCGTGCGTTACCTGAGTAGTGAGACCTGGGTGTTCGGCGAAAACAGAGGGGTATGACCTGAACAGGCCTAGGACAGCAGCACCCTGGTGCTCAGGCAGGTGACTTACAGCTTGCCTAGCCTCTTGTTCAGTATTCCCCGCCCACTGTTCCGCGGAAATGACACAGTCCCAGCTATCCTCCTCAGCAGCATGACTGTCCCCACCTCCTTCTCCACCCTGGCCGCTGCAGGCCAGCACAGGGACAGTGAGAGGCTCTGAGGGGCGTCTCACATACTCTTTCATGAGGTTAACATGACATAACTGATGTTTTTTTCTACGGTCAGGTGTTGCAACGAGATAATCAAGGTCGGACAGTTTCTTAGCCACCACATACGGCCCAATAAACTTGGCAGAAAGGGGGTGTCCAGGCAAAGGTAAAAGCAACATTACCTCCTGACCCACCGAAAACTCCCGAAGCTTCACCTTGGCGTCATACTGGTGCTTCATGACCGCCTGTGCATTAACCAAGTTATTACCTGCCGCTGCCATGCAACCTATAAGTCTCTCCCGGCTCTCAAGGATATATTTAAGTACAGACCCCGGCTTCTCTTCGCCCTCCCAGATCTCTTTCACCATACTTAAAGGTCCTCTCACATTATGGCCAAAGACTAGTTGATTTGGACTGAACCCCAGGCTCTCTCCTGGGACTTCACGTGCAGCGAACAGAACATACGGCAGACCCAAATCCCAATCAGTGTCATGTTCTGCACAGTAACAGCGTAGCATACTCTTCAGGGTCGAGTGCCACCGCTCCAAGACTCCCTGACTCTCGGGATGGTAGGCTGACGACACTACAGAACATATACCGTGCAACTGAAGGGTTTGCTTGAACAATTTGGATGTAAAATTGCTCCCCTGGTCTGACTGCACCTCACGTGGAAATCCATAACGGGAACAGAACAATAATAAGTTTTTAACAACTGCCTTTGCCGAGCCGTTTCTCATGGGGTATGCGTCCGGGTATCTCGTAGCCACATCCATGATTGTCAACAGGAATTTATTGCCACTACTAGTAGGCGGGAAAGGGCCAACCAAATCTACTACAACTTTGCTGAACGGAGGCCCGGTGACAGGTATGGGAAACAAAGGTGCCTTCGGGATGGTCTGGTTAGGCTTCCCCGTTGTCTGGCAGGTCGCACACCCAGCCACCCATGCACAGACATCAGCCTTGACCCCAGGCCACCAGAAAAACCTGCCCAATGCCGCCAATGTTTTTGTTACCCCCAAATGACCCGCCACCGGCACATCATGCGCCAGACACAATAAGGACTCTCTATACTTATTTGGAACAACCACCTGGTCTATTACCCTCGCACCGCCCTCCCACTTCGATTTGGGGTCTAGAAATCTGCGGTACAATATCCTGTTGAGCCTAAAGAAATCTCCCGGCTTCGCATCCCCATCTTCCTCCAACTCTATGGCACCATTGCTATAACGAGATAGGCTAGCGTCTTGCAGCTGCTGCTCACTAATGTCCCTGGGCGTCAATGCATCAAGATGGTTTTGTAATAAGACATTACCCCGGCTAGTAGGCTCTACTGCCTTAGTGGCTCTCGCTACAGCTCTTGCCTCACGCGAAGTCTTACCCAACTCTGCCTTGTTACACACCATATCTGGGCCAGAGTCAACTCCCGTGTTTATTATAGGTCCAAGTACCGAATCACCGAGAAGTGCAGCAGAATCAATGTCCCTTTTCCTGCCCTTAGCAACCTTCTCCTGATCCTTCCTCCACTGTCCCCGAGGTTGAGTGCTAGGCTGTGCAGGAGCCGCAGAGCGAGATCGGGTTACTACACAGGCCATCTCATCCTGTTGGCACCTCCCAACCCATTCCCGATTCTCACCATCCACGTCGGCCGCCCTCTCGGCAACGACTAAGGGTGGAGTCCCGGAAGTGGGCACCGCAAAGTCGTTGCCGAGAAGAAGGTCGACGCCCTCAACTGGCAAACACTCAACGATCCCTACATCCAGCTCCCTGCACACCTCTCCCACTCTCAACTCCAACCTCACAAGTGGGTATGACCTCGTAGCATTTATACCCTGCACCACAACAACTCTGGCCGCATTTATCGGTTTCCCTGTGAAGTTCCTCAACAAAGTTTGCGAAGCCCCCGTATCCCTCAGCAAGTCAACCCTCCGTAGTTCACTCCCTCAGCTCACAAACCCGTGTCCCCGATGGTTACAGAAAGTGTCCCGGACAGGTGTCGAGCCTTCCGTACGCTTCTTTACCGCGTGTGCCTCAGCTGCTGACAACCTACCCCGGGCAGTTGCTGCAGCCTTCAGAGACACACCGATACTGTGAACCAATGACACCGGCTTAGCGGGAGTGTTACTAGGGCACTCACGTGAATAATGGCCTAGCTTCTGACATTTGTAACATTTCACATCCCCAATGGGCTTCTTCCCTTGTGCGGGCGAAGAAGGGGCCTGACCTTTAGTAAACGGGAGAGGCTTGTGTTTGTAGGTGTTATTAGGTGCAATGCTTTTAGTGTGGTTATGCGTGTCATAGGATTTGTTATTATCGAAAACTCTGGTGGGTGGGGTATAGCGCCCCTTCTGCCCTGACTCAGCCCTCTGAGCGGCACCGCAACCACGAATCAATGATAATCTGAGGTCTGCCATCTTGGCAGCCTCCTCTACTGTCTTGGGACATTTTTCCTTAATGTTCAGCGTTAGATCGGTTCCAGTACATTTGTAAAACTGTTCCAGATAGAAAAGTTGCTTAATTTCCTCAGCCGACTCTGCGTGCTCGGACCGAAACCAGTTATTACCTGCATCTGTTAAGTCCCGTGCGTGCTCCATAAAACTGACGTCGCTCTTCTTATTCACGCCACGGAACTTCAATCTATAAGTTTCGGGTTGCAGTTCGTAGGCCCGGAGCACAGCCTCCTTCACCAGTCCATACACGACACTCTCGTCCAGTGACAGTGCATCGTAGGCTTTCAACCCCTTACCCACTAGACGTGATGAAACTAATGCTGCCCATTTAACCTCCGGCCAGTCATACTCACGACACTTCTTTTCGAAACTAGCAAAAAACTCAGTCACTGCTGTCTCATCAAATGCGGGTACTAACTTAATTAAATGCGAAAGTGAGTCTGTAACCCGGTGCCCACCACCGAGATGACGCCCCGTGGTCTCTACTCTAGACTTCTCGACATCCATTTCAGCCTGGTACCTGGTTGCATCCTGATTGGCTTGGATTCTAGCAACCTCTATGCGTTCTATACTAGACTGTTGACTCTCTTGCAACTTAAGCTTAGCTAGTTCTAGCTGAAATAACATCTCAGGAGACAGGCCTGGGGGGGGGAGAGCACAAAATGGGGGATCCACACCGAGACGTGTTTACGGGTAAGCCAGCTTGCCATTGAGAACCCTCCTGCTGCATCGTGCTAAGAATCGCTGGCTGAGGGCCCAGCTCAGGGGTAGAGTGGAATGGAGGCTTGGAGGGAACCCCCCAAGACCCCACTCCACCCACCGCCCCATCGCCATCACCCAACAAACATGCCACCAAATTCTTCTTGGGCCAACTGTCAGGACAGTCCCGCCCCAAAACCGTGGCTAAACAGCGAAGACCGTAACAATCAATAGCCTGCAGGCGCTGTTCGGTCAAAGGTGTCTGCAAAAATGCCCGGGCATCCCTCTCTCCACTTATAACACTCCCCTCCCTAAATATCTGTTGTACTTGCTGGTCACTAGGCTGTACCGTGTTATCCTCCCCCGTAAATGATGAGTCATTAGACATAGTGCTGGTTATACAATTGCTGTTCATAAAAAAAAAGAAGTGCTTATTACTAATTGCAGTCTCGACTCACAAAATGTTAAAGATGCTTGAATGACTCTACTCTAGACACCCCCAACGAAACAATCTGCAAGTCCACCAATACAATAATGACACAATAAAAATTCCTCCAATATGCAAGAAAATTCTAGCCAGCTCTACTAGGTAGCATAGAATAGTTCTCCAAAAAACATGTGATAGGATACTACTGAATCTTGTGCAAGGTCGCCATTTTGTTACGGCTGGATCGGCAATACATATTCGGGATTCTTGATCGTAGGACAGAAATGGCTTATGTGACAACGACACGCTCGATTCCAGTCCCAAATACTATATGCTCCAGACAACAAAAGCACCAACGCCCTACAGAGTTATCGTCTATGGTAACGAGGTACCTTAACTCGGCGAAAGTGTACAACAGGGGTAGGCTATGAGGCTAAACTCCCTCAGACATTTATAGGTTACGTTATTACTAAAGAAATGCAATACTCAAGAAACTACGTTAATATTAAGCCTCTAATAATGTAGAATAGAAGCAGGCTAAAGGTATGACAGTGAAATGCTAAATGACAAATGTACACGCCTACTTGAAAGCGCGTGCACTAGAATAACTGTCCCCTACTAACATGCACTAGCATGTAGCATACAAGATGTTCATGATCCAGTAGATACCTAATAATACACATGGAAGGAACATAAATAGTAGTCACTTATTATAAGAATGAATCTATACTTGGAATAACTAAAAGGTTGCAGGCAACAGTACTGCGCCGGTAGCCTACTACCGCATAGGCTACTTCGCTTCTCTCACTCTGTCTCCCCTCTGAGTCCGTATGCGCCCTACGCAACAGAACTCCGGACACAGCAGCAAAACGACAGTGCAGTTAATTGATACATGAAAGTATTAATAGTGTTGTCTTGTGTGTGAGTAATGTGTATTGTAAAGTGTTACATACATAAACTTAAAGAGAGCTGCAATGCATAGTAAAATAAAGATATAACCCACTCATCATCCCCATGTGTTCTAGCTAGCAGGCCAAGTCACAGGAACAACGAGTCCCAGCACCGAAAGCGAGAACCCAGGAAAAGACTGCAGAGAACACAAGGACAGATAAATTACGTTACTCTACTATACCGGCACTACGAGCGAGCTGTAGTCTCTGGTACTACACTCGCTCCTGGCTCGGTAGGCAAATCAAGGCTAAGTCCTCGCCCCTCTACAGACAACTCCTGGGCATGGTCGGGCTCTTACACATGGCACTAGTCTAGTCACAAATTGGATGATGAGCTGGGCATATAACTCGTGAACATGTAGAACGTTCACCAACTATCCTCATCAAGAAGATCGCTGTTCACATTAACCCCTTAAATCTAATGCATGTAAATATATGCTTGTCCTAAGAGTAATACGAGAGGTGAGTGCTGAAACTCCTTTAGGACCTCAAGGGAAGGTTATGCATTTAAATAGAGAGAAGAATGAAATGAGAGTAATGTCGTCAGAGAGAAAGAGTGCAACCGTGAGAAGTTGGGAGAGAGGGCAAGGGATGTTAGAATCTCAAAGGTTCTAGGCAACCTGATCATGGAACACACAGCGAGCCTCCAGGCAATGTGCAGTACAGTACGACAACATGGGCAGCCCAGGCAGCATAGGCAGGCGGCAATGGACTACCAACCCTGTCGCGCCTAACTATAAGCGCAAGGCTGCCAACCAGTCCATACGTCTGGCAACCACCCCCCCGGCAGCGTGGCGCATTGCTACCCTCTCGCTCTGAAGCCTAACTCACTCTCTCTCTCTGAACTCCCATTGTCTTATCTATCAACTTCTCTATTGATACTACATATTAAATGGAAGGTCTCGACATGGCTTAAAACAAAACCCACCACTGGTTAGCACATGACGAGACCTTTGCAGAGATACAAAGAACATAGTTATACGTTGTCACACTCAATATAGGCAGCCAGCACGGTACAGTGGTACGGGCGGTACAGTGGAGTACCAAGGAGTACAATCAGGTTGCGTTGCCACGCACTGGGTGCGTCACAAACACCATACACCTTACCCAATAAATATGGCAGTACAATTGTTAAGAGCAAACCTGGTGGTCCCTCGGATATCCACCCCCGGCAGGGTTGGGTCATTGACACAGGGCCCTCCCGGTCGTCATCATGCGACTGTGTCTAGAGCATTGCAACGTCCCAAAGCTGCTCGTCGGTGCAGCTTTTTCTTTAGCAATATAAGGGGACTTCACTCTAACATCAATTCTGTACACCAATTTCTTCAAGCAGAATCCCCTACTCTCCTTTTTTTGACAGAGACTCAAGTAACATCCACATCTGACACGTCTAGATTTAATTTTCCAGGTTATCAACTGCTCCAAAATTTCAGACCTAAAGGAGGTGTATGTTGCTTCGCAAAATCTGAAATTGCCCTGGAGGAGGTTACTAGTTTCAATTGTCCCTATTTTGATTATTCTATATACAAATTAATTTCTGCTGGTAAATTTAAATACATATGTTTTGCATCTACCATTCCCCAAATACTCCTCCAGAGCAAAGTCTTTTTGATTCTCTGTCCTCACAACTCAGTGTCCTCAACTTAAATGCTTCTTCTGAAATCACTGTGTTGGGTGATTTTAATGTCCATAATGTTGAATGGCTCACTCATTCAGCCAGGACTGATGATGCTGGTCTTGAATGTGAGCTATTTGCAGACTCATTTAATCTCACTCAACTAGTCAACCAACCCACCCGTGTACCAGATAATCCTAATCATAATTCCCACCTACTGGATTTATTTTTAACAACCAATTCAGAAAATTATGATGTTACAGTGAGGTCCCCGCTTGGATCTTCTGATCACTGTCTGATACAGGCCACCTGTCTATCACCTACCACACCTTCCCACTCTGAACCTGTTTTGGTGACTAAATGGCATTACGATAGGGCAGACTGGGAGGGTCTTCAAGGTTTCTTTATTGATATTCCCTGGACCTCTTTCTTTTCTAATGATGCACACTCCACCTTGAGCCACATACAAGATTTTGTAAAAATTGGAATGGAAACTTTTATTCCTCATCAAAAGTACAGTAAAAGATCTAATTCACCTAAATGGTTTGACCATAATTGTGCTAGAGTAACTGAACAAAAAGCAATAGCCTACAATGCATACACAAGATCAAAAACACATGAAGCCTTTAATTACTTTAGAAACATCAGAAATCATGCCAAAACTGTATTAAACCTAACTAAATCAAACTTTCTCCACAAGCAGGCAAATAAACTTCTAAATAATCCAAATGATAACAAAATATTTTGGTCTACTCTTATCTCATTTAAATCCAACTTCACTACGGCTTCATCCATTCCACCATTAAAATCTCCGACTGGCAATCTTGTAAGTGACCCACGAGGTAAAGCTAACCTTCTTGCGGATATTTTCTCCACCAACTCAACCTTAGATGAAATAAATCAAGATGTCCCTGTACTTAATTTTAATTCGCCTGAAATTCCCTCACTTAAGATCAACACCAGACATGTCAAAACTATTTTGCAGAATCTCTCAGTAGATAAGGCTCCTGGTCCAGATGAAATTCCTCCAATAGTACTTAAGAATTGCTCCTTGGTGCTCGCTCCTGTATTGGCAAAAATTTTCCGTCTGTGTACTCATACCTCATGCTTCCCAGTACCCTGGAAAGAAGCAAACATCCATCCAGTTCCTAAAAAAGGTGCCTCTTCAGATCCATCAAACTACAGACCAATAGCTATAACTTCCACTCTTGGTAAAGTCTTTGAAATTATATTAAATAATCACATAATTAAGCATCTTGAGAATAATAAATTAATCAGTGATAGGCAATATGGTTTTAGACGATGTCGATCAACTGCAGACATGCTTTGCCTTCTTACGCATCAAATCAACCAAGCTACAGACCAACATGGTGAAACACATACAATAGCACTGGATATATCAAAGGCATTTGATAGAGTCTGGCATCAATCCTTATTGTCGAAGATGTCACACTACAGCCTTGCATCATTAGTTCCACTAATTTCTTCTTATCTTCATAACAGAAAAATATGTGTAATGGTAGATGGCCTTTATTCTCAATTTCACTCAATAAATGCTGGTGTTCCCCAGGGATCAGTTTTGGCCCCAATTCTGTTCCTCATTCATATCAATGATCTCATATCTACCACTCATAATCCAATACATTCCTACGCAGATGACTCAACACTCCACAGTTCCTTCACATTTACCAATTCTTTCACCCAACCCGATCTTATAAATTCAAAAATAAACACTGCAATTTCTCTGAACCAGGACCTTTCTAGAATTAACCCTCCAGCCCCGGCTATGTATTATATATATATTCCTCGAAATCCGGGTGTTTTGGCCGAAAAACGTCTAGGCTAGGCTACCGTATATTCGTTAATCAGACTGCTTCCCGCATTCCCGTGCATCCCCAAGCGTAGCTGTGTTATTTACCTGTAGAATGGCATTAAGTAGAGCTCTCTAAGTCAACTGGTTGAGCTGTGATGATGATTTCATTGGAGATAACTTTATGGCCAAAACAGCCACTTTACACCACTTTTCAATACTTAACAACAACATAAAGGCACACAAGAACAAGCGACGCTCTCCTTCTTGTGGCCGGAGATGCGGAGCGTCGGTCCAGCCGGCTGTTGTTTACATGCGTCGGACCGACGCCGCGCACAGCAAGCTCACAGGCTGTGACGTCATGGGTGTTTAAGAGGCCTTCCGGGTACCTGTTACATGCTTTTTTATGGGCGTTTAAGAGGCCATCCGTGGTGAGAGGGTTAATGGATGGGGACAAAAGAATCTAGTTTCCTTTAATGCACAGAAAACCAAGTACATTCAATTTTCTAACCGACAGAATCTCACTGACTCCCATATATTTTTTAATGATGTAAATATTCCCACTTCCCCTAGTATTGACATTCTCGGTGTAACATTAACTACTAACTTGAGCTGGACACATTATGTTAGAAGCATTGCTAAAAATGCCTCTAAAAAACTGGGACTCCTGTACAGAGTTCGAGAATTCTTCACTGACGAGCAGTTGGCCGTGATATATAAAAGTCATGTGCGTTCTCAGATGGATTACTGTTCACCTCTGTGGGGTGGAAGTGGAGTGGTTGCATTGAGGCAGTTGGACAAAATTCAAAATAAAGCTATTAGATTAATCAATAACCCTGCAATCACACAGGACCTTCCTACATTATCCATACGAAGAAACGTTGCATCCCTTGCATTATTCTACAGATATTTTCACAGCAATTGTTCCGAGGAACTTGCTTCAATTGTGCCGCCTCTCCACATCTTTCCCCGTAGAACTAGGGCAGCTGAGAGCGCCCATGAATTTACACTTTCTCCTCCACAATGCAGAACTTCTGCTTATCAGAATTCATTTATCCCCAGAGCTACTACTCTTTGGAATTCACTTCCCTCGAATTGCTTTCCACAAACTTACAATCTACAAATGTTTAAATCCAGTTGTTACAAACATTTTATGAATGGAGGATGCCTTTAGGCACATGGACCTTTTTGTTTTATCTGTGTTTTTCCTTCCTCCGTTCATTGTCTCTTTTAAAAAAAAAAAAAAAAAAAAAAAATATGGATGGAGTCATGAAAGAAATACTAGTTAGAGCAGTGGATGTTGGTGTACCGCTGAAAAGGGTGGGAAATGAGTGGAAGCTGCCTATACTGCTGTTTGCGGATGATACAGTTCTGATGAGCGATAATGAATGGGAGTTGCAGGGTCTGGTAAATGAGTTTGGAACAGTGTGAGAAAAACGGAATTTGAAGGTAAATGCAGGGAAAAGCAAGGTTATGGTCTTCGAAAGGGGTGAAGTCACAGAGTGTGAGGTGAAGTTGAACGGTCAGGCTATGAAGATCGTCAGCTCTTTTAAGTATCTGGGCAGTGTGTTGAGTAAAGATGGGACTGTGGATGAAGAAGTGTGGGAGAGGGTGCAGCAGGGGAAGAGAGTTGTAGGAACGTTGAAAGCAGTAACAAGAAATAGAGTGGTCAGTATGGAAGTGAAGAAGTCCTTGCATGACAGTGTGGTAATCCCGACACTAACTTACGGAAGCGAAGCATGGACGTTCGTGGAGAGACTCAGACCAAGAGTGAGAGCGGTGGAAATGAGTTACTTGAGAAGTGCGTGCGGAGTTACATGGACTCGCAGGGTGTCAAACGAGAGACCTATTCCCACTTACATACATACATACATACATAAAATTTTAAGACTGAGTGTTCCACACATAAGTGCAGTTTCAGTCTCTTGTCCTAATGGCGGCATTCCATGCAACCCTGTTAAGGGCTGCTTCACTTGTCAAGTTCTTGGATTTGAGATCGGCGCGTATAGTCCGATCCCAGGTCTTCCTCGGTCCACCCCTTGGTGCAGCTCCCTCCACAATCACAGACCTGCATTTTTTCACCCAATTTTGTTCATCCATTCTCTCCACATGTCCATACCATCCCAGTCTACTTGTACGCATCACCTCGCTAATACTCTTTATACCTAAACGTCTCCTCAGCTCAACATTTGTTATTCTATCCTGTAGCCTGGCCCCACACATCCATCTCACCATTCTTATCTCATTACGCTCCATTCTGTTGACATCCTCTACTTTAACGGCCCATGTTTCCGAGGCATACGTCATTGCACTTCTAACACATGAGGCATACACCTTTCCCTTCAGGGGGAGAGGCATTCTTTTCATGGTCAGGATTGGCATCAATTCTCTGAACTTCCCCCAGCCACACCTAATTCTAGCAACAGTGGCAGCCTCAGCCCCACCACCGGCAGAGATGGTATCTCCTAGGTAACAAAACTTGTTCACCAGCTCCAAAGACTCATTTCCAAAATTCACAGCCACAGGATCATCACTTAACACAAGCTCGCCTTTGCACACTACGCACTCAAATTTCTCTATTTCTGACTAATCCTTCGGCAGGGGCCCCTTTATTCTACTACAGCGCTTACTCCCATGGTGTACCCAACATCGACAGATGCTACATTGAATTGAGTTAACGCCCACTCCCTTTCCACACACTGCACATGGGTATGCACCGCTCTTTTCCACATTGCCTTGTCTCAAACTACAATGCATAACCTTGGTTTTGTTAATATTGACTCTTAGACCCTTGCTCGCCATGCCCTCTCTCCACTCTCTGAATTTGGCCTCAGCATCCTGCATACTGTCAGCTATTAGGACTAAATCGTCTGCATAAAACAGTTCCAACGGGAGTCCGCCTCTAAAAATTCTAGACAGCGCCTCCAAGACCATAATAAAGAGGAGGGGGCTTAACACTGAACCCTGATGGACTCCAACACGGACTGCGAACTCATCACTCAGTACACCCTTCACCCTCACCGAACTTCGCGAATCCTCATACATCTTCATTATCACACGCACCAGCCACTCTTCCACACCAAGTTTCCTCATAGCCCACTGTACAACATCTCTAGGTACCCTATCAAAGGCCTTCTCCAGGTCCACAAACACAAAGTAAAGATCCCTGCCTTTTAGTAAGTATCTTTCCTGTATCTGCCTGACTATGAAGATAGCATCGGTTGTACCACGTCCTGGCATAAAACCAAACTGCATATCATCAATAGAGATGCTTTGCCTGATCAAACCCTCAAGGACTCTCTCACAGACCTTCATGATTTGGTCAAGCATTTTCAGGCCCCTATAATTTCCTCTATCTAGCACATCCCCTTTTCCTTTGTATATATTTACTATTACACTTTTGAGCCAATCCTCTGGGATTTTCTCATCTTTAATAATGGTGTTGTTGTTGTTGTTGTTGTTCCCTAAGCTGCCTGGCCGAACAGCCCCGAGTCCCTGAGGAAGGCCACGGCCACGATCGGGCTTTCCCACAGAGCTCTCATTGAGTGTAGGTTGTGTTGTTGGCGTAAGTGGTTGTGTGAAATGCAGTCTTCTATGATGTGTTTAATGGTATGGGGTGCTGTGTTACATCCCGGGCAGGCGTCGACAACGGAGTCATCCAGTCTCTTCTGATAGCTCAGGAGAGCTGGATGGTGTCCGCATCTCAGCCTGGCCAGGTGGACTCTGTCCTCGCGAGGGAGGGAGGATTCGGAAGGATGGATTTCGGGAGGTCGTGCATGCAGCTGCGTGTTGTCTGTGAGTGAGTGGATGGATTGGCGAGAGATATGAGTATGGATGTGCTTCTGGAAGTTGGTTCGGGGTGGGCAGGGAGGGAGAGAGGACAATAATTGTGTGTGATACCGTGTGCTGGGTGTTGTTTTGATATTTCTTGGTGTCTGTGGGTGTGTTGCCATGTAGTTTAGTGGGTGGTCTTGGTTCGTGGAGGCTGCTGCCAGGAATTGAGTGCCTCTCATGTCCAGATGGTCTTTGACTTTGAGGATTTTGGTTTCTTGATGTAGATGATCTGTGGGTGCAGTAGCTGTGCAGCCTGTAATGATCTTCAGGGCTTTGTTTTGAATCGTCTGTAAGGTCTTATGATGTGTTTCAGCTAGGTTAGAAGCCCAGGCTGGGCTTGCGTATTCCATTACTGATCTTATGTATTGTTTATATACTGTGGTGGTAGTTTCTTTGTTGTGTCCAAATTTTGTGTGAGCAAGTGACCTGAGGGCGTTAAGTCTGGGTGTCAGTTTCTTTTTAATGTTTGTGGTGTGCTGTTTGAATGTCATATGAGTATCATATGTTACTCCTAGGATTTTGGGTGTGTGTGTATGTGTTAGGGGTGTGTTGTTTATGGTGAGTTGAGGGATGTATTCGTGTTCACCTGTCCAGCTTGTGAGCAGGGTTGCGGTGGATTTGGCTGGGGCTAGATTAAGTCTGTTTGTAGTGCACCAGCCATGTAGTGTGTTGAGATAGGGTTGAAGGAGATCTGTTGCTCTTCTTGGGTCATGGTGTGTGCATGTGAGTGTTATGTCATCTGCATAGGAGGCTAAGTTTATTTGGGGAGTATTGGGTGTAGTTATATCGTGCATGTACAGATTGAAGAGTGCGGGCGATAGGACGGATCCTTGTGGGACTCCGTTTGGAAAGTTTCTGATTTTTGATGACTGACCGGCAAAAGATACGTGTGCACATCTGCCTGCTAGGAAGTTGGCCAGCCACCTTTTTGTGTTGTTGTGCATGTTTGTGTTGTAGATTTTGTTTGTTAGGTTGTGGCGGGGGATGGCATCGAAGGCTTTACTAATGTCGAGTGTGGCTAATAGTGATCTGTGTGGTGGTCTAGCTGAGTTGATGCCGTCAAAAGCTCTTTGTGTAAGGTCTGTGAGAAGAGTGTTTGTGGAGTGCAGTGGTCTAAAGCCATGTTGTGTTGGAGCTAGGGGTAGGTCGGGTGTAATTAGTTGTAATACTAGGCGTTCCATGACTTTGGAGGGGGAGCAAAGGAGTGTGATGGGGCGGTGCGAGGAGGGTAGCGTGGGGTCTTTGTTGGGTTTGGGGAATGTGATGATGATACCATGCTTCCAAATGTCTGGTATTGTGTTGTGTGAATAGCTGTAGTTTGATATGTTAGTGAGTGTTTGTATGCCTTGTGGTCCCAGGTGTCTGAGGTGTATGTTGCTTATGTTGTCTAGGCCACAGGCGGGTGAGTGCTTGAGATTGTTGATGATATGCTTTGTCTGGTGATTGGTGAAGGGTGTATAGTCAGGGTCTGTGGGGAATTGTCTCTTACGTCGGATGACACGTCGGTCGTCTTTGTGAGGTTTTAGGTGGCTGACATGTGAGAAGTGATTGATGAGAGTGTTTGCTTGTTGTTTACATGAAGGAGTAGAGTCTGTTGTTGTGATTGCAGCATGTGATTGTGTTGTGTTGCTGTTGGAAAGTGTGATGCTGTTTAGTGTTTTGTAGAGTTTTTTGGGGTTTGTTTTGTGATCAAGTGTTTGTAGGAAGTTATTCCAATTTAGTTTTTGTTGTTCTTGTATTTTGTTGTTAGTTTGGGTGTTGAGTGCTTGAATTTGTTGTGTGATGTCTTGTGTGTGGGGTGCTGGGGAGTGTTTCAGTGTGTCGCGTTGTCTGATGAGGTTTTGAATTTCTGGTGTGAAGTTGGGGTTGTGTCTTTTTCTGTTACCTCTTGGAATGTGTTTCTTGTCAGCGTTTTGGATAGTTTTATTGAGTATGTGTACAGCATTGTTGATGTTAGTGATGGGTGTACTGTTTAGAGTTGTGAAGTGTTGTTCTGTCTCATTTGTAAATGCTTCCCAGTTAGCTCTTTTATAATTGGTGTATGTGTGTTTGTGGCTAGCTGGGGTGAGTCTGGTTTTGGTGGTGATAATGATCGGGAGGTGGTCAGAGCCTAAGGTTCTGACCACCCTCCAGGATGTTGTGGGGGCGAGTTCTGGGGAGCAAAAGGTGATGTCTGGAGATGATGGGTTATAGAGGGCTTGGTGAGGAATATGGGTATGTTGATGGATGTCGTTAAGGATGATGAGGTTATCTGTTTGGTTTTGTAGTACCAGCCCTCTGTCTGTGTCGGGGTTGTCGACAAACCAGGCCGACGTCTTGGCGTTGAAGTCACCACCCAGGATGATGTGTGGGGTGTTTATGATATGTTGTAAGTGTGGTCTGTATATATTTGGTACTGTAGGGGATGTTTGGGGAGGGATGTATGTGTTTATGATGGTTATGTTGGATTTGTTGCCAGTGCGTATTTTAATTGATTGTATTTCTGTTGTGTTATCATTTGGGGGGAGGAGGGATTTGGTTTGTACACTGGTTACTATGTATGATATTTCATTGTGTACCAGGGTGATGAGTCCACCGCCCCCGCCGACAGCCCGGTCTTGTCTGATGGTGGTGAAATTATGAAATGTGGGTGTTTTTTGTGATGTGCGGAGTTTTGTTTCTTGTAAGATGGCAATGTGTATGTTGTGTTGTTTGATGAAGTGTGAGAGTTCGTGTTTCTTTGTGTTAATGCCATCTATGTTCAATTGGAGAATGTTAATGTTATGTGCACGATGTATGTTGGGTGCTGCTGCACGAGGATGGGGTGGGGGTGAGGGAGGGGCTTAATAATGGTGTTTATCAACTTAGTTAATCATTAACCCTCCAGCCCCGGGGGCTATAGCTCGCGACTGTGCTGCGGTACCGGGTGTTTTGACGATCTTTGGGCTATGTTAACTACTCTGTAAGTCAATGAATATGGCATGTAATGTTGTGAATAAAAAAGAATAATGTTCCACAAACCTTCCTCTGTCGAATGGCGTTGAGTAGAGGTCTCTAGCCCCTCTGGTTGCATAATGGTGAGCGCGGGAAGACGAGTGCTTTTCGGCGGCAAATTCTTCCCGCGTCGCCCCGGCTACGACGCACCTAGCCGCTCGTCGCGCCAAAGTATTTATCTCCCTTAGACGATTTTAGTGTTTGATATTGAGAATGTGATGTTTATTTGATATTTTTATAGTTATTTTGAGGCCAATTATATAAAGTATGTTTATTAGGGTATCACTGTCACTGATATTGCTAATTTTCACTCGATACCGTACATTTTATTAGTAATTGAGGTAGGTTATTGTTGTATTAGGCACTGATTATTCGTTATCACAGGTGTTTATTATACTTTGGCCATCAAATATTAGGTCTTGTGTCACTTTCACTTTGACAAATATGCTTTAGAGAGTGTCACTAATAATGCTAATTTTCACTCGATACCGTACATTTTATTAGTAATTGAGGTAGGTTATTGTTGTATTAGGCACTGATTATTCGTTATCACAGGTGTTTATTATACTTTGGCCATCAAATATTAGGTCTTGTGTCACTTTCACTTAGTTATATGATTTGTAAACATTTTATATACAATTTATTGTGTCTTTTTTCACTGATTTATATATTTCTATAGGTTCTAATCATATGAATGTCACTTGGTATATACATATGTGTCACTTTCACATATTATTATGGTGTAATTGTATTTGTATCAATTTTCTCATAATACATGACTTTTGTATTACAATAAATTGGATTTCTTCCACTTTTTGCCTATATATAATTATAGTGTACATATTGTCATTTTATTTGGCAATTTCAGTACGATTATTAGAACTCCAGCTTGGAGTGGTAATCAAAGCACTCTAAAGCACAGAGTGCCACCTTGCACTCCACACACTCCATGGTTGACTTTTTACCTGGCCTCGGCCTCACCCTGCTGTTGTAGCAGACATGGCACCGCTTCTGCTGCGTTCTTCCTGATTCATTCTGAGGCAGGGAACCAAGCCTGTGCCTAATCAAGTATTGAGCACACTGCAAGCGGTCAATAACGGCGGGCCCAGGATGTGCCACTACCCTCTGTGGCGTAGCATACTTCTCCAGGAGCTCCGTCAACACCTGCTTTTGGAACCTCCGCAGGCTATTGAACTTCATGGGTGTGTTCACATTCCGAAGCTTGTATATATTGTAGGCATTCAGAACTGACATGTCCACCGTATGCAGAAAGAACTTTTTGTACCATCTGCACGAGGTACGCAGGCAGTCAATGAAGCCTATCTGATGTCGGACTTGTCCACCAGCCTCATGTTGATGTTGTAGTCCAGGACAGCATCGGGCTTGGTCACCCTGGCCTGGGTGCGGCGATCCACCTTGCCAGTCTCCACCATTTCCCCCTTGTGGATGGTGGTCAGGAGGTTGACCTTCTGCTGGTCGTGCCAGTGGATAGCCAGAATGGGCCCCAACTTCTTCTTGAACACATCACCTTTTTTGGTCTTTGGAGGGAAAGGTGGCATGCCCTTCCTTTTCCCACGTACTGTGCCTACAGTCCCTGTCTTGCGCTCATGCAGGTACTGTGAGAGAGTGGGGGACGTGTAATAATTGTCCGTGTAGAGGACGTGATTCTTATGAAAGTAGCGGTCCATCATGGCTTGCACCACTGCTCCGCCAAAGCCAATGAGGGAGTCCACAAGCAAGTCCCCTTCCTTCCCGCTGTAGACCAGGAAGTCCAGGACATAGCCAGTTTGGCAGTCGCACAGCACAAAGAATTTTATGCCAAAGCGATGTCTTTTTGAGGGGATGTACTGCCGGAAGCTGAGTTTCCCCCGGAACAGCACAAGAGACTCGTCAATGACGACCTTGCGGAAGGGCTTGAAGTAGGAGGTGAAGCGTTCTCGCATCATCTCGTACAACGTCCTAATCTTCCACAGCTTGTCTGGGAGGTGGACGTCAAGGTTGGTGACAAGATGGAGCGCTGCGAGGATATCAAGGTACCGGTCGCGAGACATATATTTCCCGAAGGCAGGGGTGGATATGAGATCATTGGTGATCCAATAGTCAGGCAACCTATGCTTCTTGACATGAGGCATGAGCATGGTGAGTGCCAGGAACACCATGAACTCTTTATGAGTCACTGGGGTCCACTGCCTCATGTGGCCCTTGGTCACCTTGCCCAAAAAGTGGACCTGGTATTGGTGCTGCTTATTTGTCTCTTTGACAACATAGCCTACCACCTCCTCATCAAAGAAGGCCTCAAATAGTTTGTGTGGTGGAGCATTGGGGCCTGCAGGAAAATTGGGGGTAATGCCTGAACCCTCCAGTACCTCATCAAAAGCTGGCACATCAGGGTTGTATCCATCCCCATCAACTACGTCTTGCCACTGAAAAACGTAGAATGGGTCTTGTCTACGCTGACGAGGAGCTCCAGCTGGTGGCCCAGCACGCCCACGGCCAACTCGGGAGGCCCGCGCCCTAGGGCGGCGAGGGCGTCGGTCAGGGCGTCGGCCAGCACGACGCCGGGCCAAGCGGATGGGTCGAGGGTCTTACTCGAAGGATTTGACTGTTTAAGCCGTGAGTGGCACTAACCAAACAGGTTCACTATGAAGGGTTTGAGATTATGTACGATGATTATCAGCAGTGTATGATTTTGTATTTGGTCTGAATACTGTTAACATCATTACTACTAGCCTATAACTAAGGTGACCAGAGTCCCGCATTTTTTTATGTCTTTCCCGCATTTTCAAATGTCCCGCTATATGAAATTATGCCATTTATACCCAGGAGTATTAATTCTGGCAAACAATATATAATAAGATTTAATTAATTATTTATCAATCATCATAGGCATGGTTACTCTACACTCTTACTCGAAGGATTTGACCGTTTAAGCCGTGAGTGGCACTAACCAAACAGGTTCACTACGAAGGGTTTGAGATATGTACGATGATTATCAGCAGTGTATGATTTTGTATTTGGTCTGAATAATTTATATAATTCCAATATATCTAAAGAGTCAGCTGCATCGGATTACGGACACCTCCGCACCTATGCGCAGTCAGTATGTATCACTCAGTAGTAGCAGGTTAGTACAGCTCCGTACCTCAGTCGGGTACTGAAGGGTACTAAACTCAGAGGTCCTTTCTGACACTACCTGCCTTGCAGATTGGACAGCTCCGTAATAGTACGGAAGGGTAATAAATACATCAGTCCTTTATTATACGCTACCTGCCTTGCAGATTGAAGCCTATAACCATAGGCCTATATTTATTGTGCATTTACGTAAGACTCGTCACTCGCTATAATGTGTCCCATACTTCCATTCGTGCAGTGCTTGGTGGGCAGCTTATAAAGAGAGGAACGTAGGCTACTAGTTGTCCCTGTGTTTATTAGAACA